>JABJVR010000035.1:4252035-4262450 GCA_025773905.1 Chitala chitala
GTGTGCTCTTCCGATCCCCCCCCCCCCCACTCTCTCTCTGTAATTATGTAAGGGAACACATACAGTGAGATTCTGTCTCCTCCTGTGTATCTGCCCCCATCACCAGCACCACCACCTGATTGTAATGAAATCCTTCAGCTTCTTTTTTTGCCCTTAACAGAGGGCGTGAAAACCTTCACGGGGATTCTTATTTATTTTCTTCAATCCCTGCTGATGTGTTCATGTGGCAGAAAAGGTTCCTGACAGATTCCTTAGGCAGAGCCACTGGGGGGGGTGGTCAGCCCCTGACCTGTGCCTTCACACACAAACTGAACATTGCTAGTGATCCATGCTGGATCCCTCTCAGATACCAGCATGGCATGGGTTTTGTCTGGCACATAATCATCTCCATGTCCCATGTGCCACTTTTCAGGGAGCCATGAAGCTTTGTGAAGTTGATTTCTGTCTGAGAAGGAAAAGGGATTTTCTACTTTTTAACTGCCATACATAATTGCTACTAAGACACCCATCCAGTCACTTAATCAGCTTGGAAAAACATGTGGACTCCATTGGCTGAAAAAGAATTCTGAGAAGTTGGTGGTTTATGGAACTGTTTAAATATTTATTTAGTAATAACAGAGAAAGATTTGGTAACTGGTAACTTTTCACAAAGCATTTATTTGGGACCTGTGAAACTATAAATTCTTGGTGCAGGAGTACTGCATTTACTTAACCGAGATGGAGCCAGACTGTTTGGGTTTGGCAGGTGAGACCCAATGACTTTGTTGGGGTGGCAGTACCTTCTAATGCTGTTCACATAACAAGAAAAATAATGGTGTATGTGAAAAGGGTAGAGGTGTAAGTGATATGGGGTGTTTGCCACTGTTATTTCCAAATATGCAAATTGTAAATTGTGGGCATCATCTGAGCCAGATGCTGACACCGATGGAGCCTTAGCCCAAGGGATGCCATGAGCCTGCAGAGTGATATTACCACACCGGGAGCACAGGAGGACTATATAGTGTTATTCACATTCATAGTCCCATTATTAACTGTGTATTCTGTAATTTTAGTATGCCCAGGAGAGGCAGGGCAGCCAGTCAGTTTTGGGCCCCCAGAATATTTTTTTTTTCCTCCACTGTGTAGTTTTTGGTTCCTTTCCTCTATTGCTGTCTGGTGTTATCTTTAACTTAAATCCACTCACTGTTAATTCTGTAATAGCTGTAATTTCCTTCTGTAAAGCGCTTTAAAGCAAGTTGTTGTTAAAGGCACTATATAAAAACTAATTGAATTGAATCAAAGTGAATTGTATTCTCCCCTCATCTCAATTAAGTAATAGCAATGTTGTTTACAAATTACTGCTAAACTGTGAATGAAGAACGTTGTAGGGGGTTTGTTAGACTTGTTACGGCTGCAGTTCATATAATGAAAGGTTGTAAGCCTGAGACAGACATCTTGTAAATGGAGCAGTATGTGCAGTTCATTATCCTGTTCCGTGTGCTTTGTGCGAGAGCTCGTAGCTCACTAACAGATGGGATGCACCCACAAGAGATCGATCAATGTGAGTGGTCTCATAAACACTGTCGTCCAAAGATCATTTTTTAATGTAAGATGCTAAATGCCTGGCGGTTCATTATTTTTGCTACCCCAGACCAGGTCGAACCGCTTCGAAGCCCTGGAAATATGGGACCTCTCTGCAGTGAATAAACAGTGTTTGCTATGTGTATTAGTTTCAGTTGTTTTGTGCAAAAACATTGTTGCATAGCTAAAAACCATCTCTGCCCATTCTGATTAAATATGCTGCAAGCAAAAACTAATATATTTTGAGAATTCAGTTGGTCTGTACAGCCATAATAAATGGATCTGGATTAAATTACGTTTGTTTTTAATTGACCGTATTTATATTTTCTGTTTTACCGTAGGCGCCAACGCCTCTGCCCCTGACCAGCTCAGCTTGGCCTTGGCCTGGAATAGGGTGGACATAGCCAGAAGTCAGATCTTCATTTATGGACAGCAGTGGCCGGTAACGTGGCTCATTTCCTGCCTCTCTCGCGTACGCCCAACATACTGTGGTCCCACGACAGAATGAAAGTGCTCTAAAATTACTGTTCCACAGAAAAACCCATGAAGGATTATTATCGAGAACGGCTTGTTAATTCTGTGTCTGAAACATTTGCTGAACTTTAATTAGCCTGCTCGTTTGCACCCAGGTGCACTGCCCCATTCATTTTCTAATATGTATGTGTTGTACTGATCACTTTACCCCACCACTAGCAAGTAAAACAAAGCTATACCACATTACATTACGTGTTGTTATCTGGACATTAGCTAAAGGCGCTTAACAAAACCAGAATGAATGGCCACTGATGCAGTGCGCAAAGCGTGGTTCCTTCTGGCACGCTCACACACTCACATTATAAAGAAGCCATAGGTGTTAGTCACAGCGCAGCCATGACGGATGGTCCCGGTTCTGCAGGTGGGCTCTCTCGAGCAGTCCATGCTTGATGCCTTGGTGCTGGACAGAGTGGACTTTGTGAAGCTGTTGATCGAGAACGGGGTCAGCATGCACCGGTTCCTCACCCTCTCCAGGCTGGAGGAGCTCTACAACACGGTATTCTGTCCTATGCCCCCTGCCCTGCACTTTGCCTTTCCATGTGTTCAGCCTCTCCAGTGTTCCAGAACACCCTCTGTGGGGACAGGGAGGTGTTTTTGAGTGGCCAAGTTGCAACCTCAGTCAGTGGTGATGAGAGCGGTCGCTGCAGTACTCACAGCAAAAAGTCGCTGCCGTGCTGCGTTACGCAGTACGTCTGCGATCGAGTGTGTGAGTTATTTGTCTTACCCTTTGAGGGGGTTGGAAGCCCTGAGTGGAAACTTATGCAACCTTCTATAAACCAGTGGGTGGACAGCAAAATTATCTGTAGCCGCAATTATTCCTTTGTTAAATGAAGTTGCCTCCTTCATAAATATGCTTTTGGAACAATGTACGGCTAAGGCAAGAACAGCAACTGAAACTTTTTTTTTTACGAAAAAGTTGGTAGTTATAAAAAGAGCTCGCTGTCTTCTTCAGCCCTATTTATTTCTCATGTTGTAATTACACCCCAGTTTACCAAACAGCTTAGCAATGACAACATCCTATGACAGTGTGGTAATCTAGTCTAGTGCCACTTCAGTTTATCGTTATCATCTACATCAGTTCTTTTCCCAGTAGTGTTTAACGACTTATTACAATTAAACAGTTGCTCAATCAAAGCGCAGGATTTCAGTATTAAACCCATTTCCAGAGTTGTTTCATGTATTAGCTTATTAAGCACTTAGAATATCCGACTAAAAGAAATTGCAAGAATATAGTATAGAACGGTTTGCAGCTGATTATCTTAGCTCTAATAACATGACAAAACAGGTACACAGGAAATGCTGTTCAAATAAGGATAAGGTCTTACTCGCTGTATTTTCCATTTGCTGCTGATTGTCATCCCTTAAGTGTAATTTAATTGTGGTCTGTTCCACAGGCAGAAAACGTATTCCGTTTCATGCAGCATTTTTACAGGATGATACTTACATTTATTAGACTGCATTGAAAAATGATCTAGGATGTTATTTAGACCTTAATGAACAGCAATATCCCATTTAGCAAAATAAACATTCAACAGTTTTTCCTGTGCCTCATGCCATATTTGTTTTAAAAAGCATCAACACGAGTAAAACAGGGAAATCCTGCCAAAACAGTGCCGAACTCACTTCTGCACCCATGGTATTTAGATAGGAAGTGTGTTAAAAAGACAGCATCATGACTGCAGACAGATTTGTAAAATGTTTATTAAGCAGCGGTTTGGGCCGTGCCCATCTGGTGCAAAGCGGTACCTGCTCCAAAGACCTGAGACGCTGTGTGAAGCTGACGGTACGCATCACGTGTTGTTACTATAGTGTTTTGTGGGAGGAGGCGTTCGTACCTCACACGTTCCCAAGCGCTCGTGTGCTCTCTCCTCTCCTCCTGTTTTGTATGTACAGTCTGTTATCTTAAGACTGGGTTCGATTTGTTTGTCAGCCGACGACTCTCGCTGTGTTAGCTACCCACAGGCCAGTGCTTTCTGTTTTCTTGCTATCGACAACGAGGCCCTCAGGACGTTTCCCTGAATGTAAAACAAAAAGGCGCATTTGTCGAAGTTATTTCACTGCAGAGCGCTACAATGTGATACACATATGCTACAATAACTGGAGATTCCCTAAAATGTTATCGCTACTGGTTTTAAGGAAGAAGAAGTCCACTGTGGCCGCCTTGCTGAATTTTGAACATGCAGAATTGTAACTGCATAACTAAAAGATACATGTTTCACATTATGTTGCTAATAAATTTGCCAGTGTTTTATTCTTTCTTTTATTCTTTATCAGAGACATGGACCGTCAAACACACTGTACCATCTGGTCAGGGATGTGAAAAAGGTACAGTTGTTTTCCTTTGAGTACTGAAGGCTCGTAAGCTGTACATTTTCTGCTTCTCTGTGCTGCTGTGATGTTTATCTCCTCTGGCTACAACTGTTGTCCAGATTGCTTGAGAAACTGCTGGGAAATACATCTTACTGTTGGCTGTTGGAAGCAGAATTAAAGCTTTATTTTTTCTAATAAATGAAGGATACAGCTGGCCTGAGCTAATCTCTCACTCTAGCAAATCCCTGCAGCAGCAGTATTCTCTGTGTGTTGCTTTTGTGCTAAGGGTGCTTTTGCTGGGGACAATGCAGGACAGGTTGACAGCCAGCCGCTGTACACAGTCTGACTAGAACATCTGACCACACTTGGTTCCAGTATTACATAAAGCCCATGAGATGGGATGTGTCTGCTTGCGCAGCTTCTCTGTAGCTGCACAGCCAGTAATAGTAACTTATAGTAACAAAAAGTCAAGAAGTTAAAGCACTACAATGGCCCGTGAACATGATGTGTAAATGACTCTTTTCAACATTCACACCTCTCAGTGGCTGCAAGCACACCTGTCTTCAGCACTCATTGGGCTTGATCCCATCCATACTGTCATCATGGCTCTCACCCTCTGCCTGTACATGTTCGTTCCTGATGGCCCCCCCACAGGTGTGTCTCTCACAGCCTCCCTTTCCTCTCCTCTCCTCTCCTCTCCTCTCCTCTCCTTTCCTTTCTGCTGGCTTGCTGCCTGGCGCTGAGCTGTACATGTGAAGCACTTCAGCTGTTTTCGCTGCACTCGCCTGCCTGCCTTAGCGTCACTGTGTGAGCTGCAGTAACAGATGGGACTTTTTGCCAACTCCTTTACTGGTATATTTGTGGTGCCTGGAGGCCTCAGTGCTCCTGCATGGGGCATGGGGCTTGGACAATTCGCGGGATGAGGCATGAGTTTGCAACTGGTCCACGGCTTTGCCTTGTCCCTTTTGCATGAAGAGACATGTTAAGTCAATGGGCACATGTGCAAAAATCATACCTAACTAATGCACAGTTAAATAGTTACAGTATTGTTCAAAAATAATTTCTGTACAATGCATAATTATCTTAAGAAGCTAATTTAACTAGCATCAATGTTCTGTCAGTCTTTTCAGTGTCTTGTACACCACAGACTAGGGCTGTTGAGCCAGACGTGGCTCTTGTTCCCTGTTATCAGTGTTTTCTCCCTCCCTGTCCTCCCGTCTATTCATTCACAATGTGGCTAATAAGGAGCAAAATGTAATTAAATGTAATTATTTCCTAAAATGCAAACTTTTTTATCTTGGCTTGGTCAGGCACAACAAGCAACCCAGTCAAAGGTAGAATAGTCACTAATAACATATTAGAGTTATTTCCATTGCACATTTAGTTTAAGGTTTTTTTTTATTTCTTTCATTTTTCCCAACACACATAGTCCTTTTTGATGTGTAGTCTGCTTTGTGACTCCCAAAGCACTGAAATCCTGATAAGGTCACAAGCTTAATTAGAAATGCAAATTTGCACAGATAAGGCTGCCTACCTTCTATAGAGCTGGTATAATCAGCCCCAGTCTGACTTCAGGTATGTTTACTGGATTTCAGTGATTTATTTATTTTTTTTACACACCACATGTTGTTTCTCACTTACCTTGTGTGTTCTTTCCAAGCAAGAATATCCAGGGTTCAGTTGGATCTATTTCAAGGTGAATCAGCTAATAACATTTTCTCTCAGTTTAGCAGTGTTATTTTACATTAGTTTGATTTTTTTCCATCGTTGCAATTCAATTATAAGTTAATGGAATCGTAAACTGTCTGAACGAACTCTTGGTTTCCAGGGCAACCTCCCGCCAGACTATCGAATCAGTTTGATTGACATCGGCCTGGTGATTGAGTACTTGATGGGCGGAGCCTACCGTTGCAATTACACCAGGAAAAGGTTTCGAACCCTTTATCACAATCTCTTCGGCCCCAAGAGAGTGAGTGGGTTATGGCTTCTTTTCTAAAGCAGAAAAACATAAATAGTCTTTTGCTTTCTGAAATGTATACCTCAATATGTGTAATAAAAAGTTAAAATGTATCTATAGCATTTTATAAAATGTGAGATGAATAATATTCCAGCGATCGAAAGCCAAATAAAATGTGCAAATGACTTCAGTGTGTCCTATAGTCCAAACTTGATCCGTAGGTTATAGCGTCTGCTGGAAATCGTCTTTCTTTTCTTTGTTTGAACTGAGGATTAAGGAGCAGAACAGTTAGTTTTGTTTTTGCTCATCTGTCCTTCATGCTCACTACACCACTCTAACACGTGTTCATTACAGGGGTTTGGCATGTTTTATTACCCAACTGGATGAACTGTGCTGGTCGGCTTCCCTGACAGGTTTTTGTGCTGAAACCTTTATACATTGTCGGACAGCACATTAACTGTTCTGACCCCTTTAGCTGTTACGGAACATTGAAAACAATAGGATTTTTCAGAGCATTATCTTCCTGCCCAGCATTTCATGAGGCCACGTGTGATAGCAGTATAAATACACTAGAAACCGTTGGCGACCTCTTCTACAGCCTCGTTCCCGTACTCTAAGCCATCTCATACGAGCTGGAGAATTTACCTGATCTGACACAATTTAATCAGATTAAAGATGCATGTCGACTCTGACACATATTGGTGCTGGCAGGAACTAATCCTGACAGTGATTTTGGTAGACCTACCGGTAACGCTGTCTGATCTGACGGTACAAGATATCCCCTCCCCCTTTAACCAGTGGAGTAATGTAGAGTAATATTTTTAACGATGACATTGTATTTAACTCTGTAATTCTGAAGCACTTATTTAATATACATGCACTGTTAAATTTTTCTTTTCTCTTTTTTCGATAGCCAAAAGCTCTAAAGCTCTTAGGAATGGAGGTACGTAATGACTAAATTAACCCGACACCCACTTTCTCCCAGAAACCCTCAATGCAACATCATGTCAGACAAAAGAATTTATTTTGCGCTGCACCTCAACTATAACGAGTTGAAAAGGACATTAAAGCTGCAAATAGGCTAGGCTTGCCTGGAATAAGAATACTAATTCACAGCCCTGCTGGCTCCGAGTTGAAAATAATAATACGACTGCATGTTGACATGCTAGCGGCATAACAATAATTAGGGTACTGGAGAACAAAAGGCGTACCCTTACACACGTGTTTGGTGCTGTGGATTTGCAGCGAGGTGTTTAACTCAAATTGCTTCAGTTAGCAGGTTGCTGCTTAAATTGCACGCTGTCCCTGGAGATACGCTAAATGACGGTTCTTGCATCCTAAGAACAGTTGCTACGTAAAGCTCATATAGTGCATCCCCTATCGGTGTGTACAAATGAGCTACGATGGTGGATTTAACCCGGCTAAGATATTAACGTCATTTTTTTTCCATTAAGAAAATTACATTGTGCATAACGTTGAACAAGGATCTGCGTCATGTTGCATTTGTTCTATAATTAGTATGAGAAGTCACTGGTTAGTGGAATGTGCTAATCTTGAACCTTGGTATTATTTTCCTGTTCCCATGATCAGCTATAATTATTGTGAGGTTTTCCTTCAGATCTGACATCTTTGGGCCTGTTCTTGCCCTCTAATGTCTGCATTAAAATACAAGGTCTCCATAATCATTTCAGCTTTGTACCTTCATTTCTGATTACTTGCATGAAATACAGAAAGCAGTTTTGGTGATCAAACGTTTCTTTGCCTTGAACAAGCACAGCCTAAGAGTAAGAGATTAACGCATATCCAGGTTTTGCTGCAATCAGTCGATAGAAAATTGGTCACTGGAAATCAACTGCATGAAAAAAGGCCTTTCATTCTCATGCTAAAAATAAAAACTTGGGGAAAATGTTAATGTAGCAGTATTTTGTGTAGGTATCTCCTGTATTAAAAATGAATTATCTGAATAATTTCATCTGAAATTAGCTGAATTTCTTTGCATTTATTTCTGTAAATTACTAAAAATAATACTGCTGACAAAGAAATATTACTTGAATATTAATACATTGAACAAACTGAACCATTAAAGTTGTGTCAATCAAAAATTCATCTTGATCTCAATCTTGTTTTCCTGCCACAGGACGACATGCCAATAAGGAGAGGCCGACAGAAAACGACCAGAAAGCGCGAGGAGGAAGTGGACATTGATCTGGACGACCCAGAGATCAATCACTTCCCCTTCCCCTTCCATGAGCTCATGGTTTGGGCAGTGCTGCTAAAGCGCCAGAAGATGGCGCTGTTCTTCTGGCAGCATGGGGAAGAGGCCATGGCCAAAGCACTGGTGGCCTGTAAGCTGTGCAAGGCCATGGCACACGAGGCCTCAGAGAATGACATGGTGGATGACATTTCGCAAGAGCTCAACCAGAACTCCAGGTTCGAATTCCCCCCCTCCCCACCTCTCCCACATTAATAAAATAAAAACACTTTTTCCCGTATGGGAAAGGGCGTTCTGAGTAGAACATTTAAACTGCTGTTTGCTGGCATATGATTTTTTTGTAGTCACAGTGTGTATGCACAGTCTTAGAGGTATTGTTTGAACACGGTCCATGCAGTTGTGTAAATGATAGATGACGTGAATGTTCTGTGACAATTAATCCTCTCTAAATAACTACAGTGTTCTTGTTAACATTTCTCTAAATTAGTCCCTTGAAGAAATACTTCAGTGACAACTGTTAAAATATTTGTTTTGTTCTTGTTATCAGGTTGTACTGTTTAATATTCACCTGGGATTCTTATTTACACAAGCAAGGGCTTTACATATAACCGATCTAGTAGCACTTCTGTACAGTCAGTTCAGTTTGACGGTCACACATATACATGGAATTGCATGCACTGAGTTATACACTTACACCACCATCGCAAATCAACTGCTTTCACCTGGGAAATTCTGTTAAGTTCTATGTTTGACCATATCGTTTTCATAAATGTGCTAATCCACTCTTATGATATAATAGCACCACTTGACAGTGTGCCATTGCTGTTTAACTAAATTTTTGGTTTTGTTCATTTGTCTGTGTGTGTGAATGTGTGTGTGTTTGTGTACCCGTATGTGTGCGCATGTGTCTATGTGCATGCATGCGTGTCTGTGCATGTTTGCTCATGTTTCTGCATGTGTCCTTGTGTGTGCACGTGTGTGTGCATGTGCGTGCATCTTTGGTTGTGTGTGCATGTTTGTTGGTGTGTGTGTGTGTGTGTGTGTGTGTGTGTGTGTCGCAGGGAGTTTGGTCAGCTGGCGGTGGAGCTGCTCGACCAGTCCTACAAGCAGGATGAGCAGATGGCCATGAAGCTACTCACCTATGAGCTGAAGAACTGGAGCAACTCCACATGTCTGCAGCTGGCTGTGGCTGCCAAGCACCGCGACTTCATCGCACACACCTGCAGCCAGATGCTGCTCACGGACATGTGGATGGGAAGACTGCGCATGCGCAAGAACTCTGGCCTGAAGGTGAGAGGAGCCGACAAAGGTGTTGCCAAGTGTCCTGGCTGTGGATTCTGGGCTCAGAAATCAGTGTCAGTAGAACCGTCAGGGGTCTGTTCAGTGTGAGCAGCAGCCCATGTCTGAGAAGGCATCGTTCGCTGTCCAACACACTACCAACACTTCTTGGTTTGATCTCAGTTAATTGATCTGTTCTATTTTAAAGTTTGCAGCAGCTGATCTGTGACCTTCTAATCATGTACCGGTTTTTCTCGTTACCATGGTGAGAGCATATAGGGCAAATAGCAGGAAGATGGTGCAAATAAATGTTGGATTATGGAAAGATACATTAACTAACTGTCCTAAAAAATAACCTGCACAGTACTCTAATTTCAACAACGATTGTTGGAAGCTAAGATTCAATATTGGTTATGTCTTCACTGGGTTGTGGCTGTTTACATTATCCATCCATTATCTTAACCACTTATTCCTGGTGAGGGTCACGGGGGAAGCCTGGAGTCCATCCCAGAGCACATAGGGCGCAGGGCAGGGGACACCCAGGGCGGGGCGCCAACCCACCAC
>JABJVR010000035.1:4262550-4273965 GCA_025773905.1 Chitala chitala
AGACCCAAGGCGGGAATTGAACCCCAGGCCTGGAGGTGTGCGGCGACAGTGCTAACCACCACGCCACTGTGCCGCCTTTGTTTACGTTATAAAAAGTAATATTAAAAAGACTTCTGGCGCAGAAGTCATTGTTTAATATTGACTGATTCTACGTCCCAGATGCATTTGAGCACATTGGCTAAAAACAAGTTAGACTTGTCAATAAAATCATTTTATAATGTGTAGCAACATTAATATTTGTGGCAACAGGTCAATTCATTACTGTAAATTGCTGTATTATCAAATTGTATTAAGGCTAACAAGAAAACGGTATTACTCTGTTACTATTCAGGGAGCACAGGGTGATGCAGATCTTAAATTGAAGTCTCAGAGGGTGTCGTCTCATCTGAGCAACTGAACTGTCCCGATCTTACAGGGACTGTCTTCAGTTTGGTGTTGTGACTGAATGTCAGTCACGCTGTTTTCTGAAAGTGCTACATGGCACATTCAGACTGTGAAACAAAAATCGCAGAGGCTGAACTTCCATTGATTCTTACAGACAAGCTGCATCCTGGCAGAGCTTTCTTCCCCTCTGTACAGCACAGAGACACTGTTCTCTTCCTGCTCAAGACCAGCAGAGAGAGCAGAGTATACTTTCACTGGCTGGTGTATGTATATGTGATGGACACAGAATTTCTGTTTTGATCTACAGGAAAAAATGTTAAATCTCTGGGTGATTTGTGCTTCCCTGTGTTTGTCCTTGTTTTCTTCCGGTGCTCTGTTGTTCCTGGAACCTCATTCCAGATATAATTCTAAAACAAGGCGAAGTGCTGTGTGGGCCTGTTTCTGTACAAAGATTAAAAGTGCGACTTTGTGTCTGTTGTTACAAGTCTTAGAGCCATGTGTATCAGATCACTGTTAAGAGTCAGGCTACTTTATATCAGCAGGCACGGGTTACAAGACAAATCTGTAACACGGACCTTTTTACCTGTAGTCCCTCAGACCATCACAGTCCTGCAAGTCTCATAACCATGGTCTTTTTCCACTGTAACGAATTGTCTTGACTAATCGCTTTTTAATTGCTCCTTTTGCTGGACCCGTGCAGACTTCATCATGTGAACACACTAATTCCTGTGTTCCACTTTCGATGTTATGAAGACCCGCTTGAATATAGATTTTTTTTCTTGTAGAGAAATAAGCTCCTAAATGAAAACCAAAACAGCAGTTTAATCTGATTTAGTTGCTACTCTGACTTCCTTCAGGTCTTTATTGTTCTGTTGTAATTGATGTTCAGCGTAATTGCCAGTGTCCTCATTGGCTCTCTTGGGCGTGGTACTCTCACAGGTGATCCTCGGCCTGCTTCTGCCCCCGTCCATCCTGAGTCTGGAGTTCAAGAACAAGGACGAGATGTCCTACATGCCTCAAGATCAGGAGGCCTACTTGCAGGAGAAGGATGTGGAAGAGCCGGAGAAACAAGTCAAGGAGAAAGAGGAGGAGGACATGGAGTTCACAGTAAGGTCCTACTGTGGGACACAGTACAACTCCGTGGTGAGAGCACCCACCTCAGCCCCTCCCCCCCTCCTTTTTGCTGCACCGTGAGCCCCTCTTCAAAACACACACTTAACCTGATTTCCTGACTTGTCCCATTCAGCTGGTAGACCAGAATTATCACAGACTTTTCCTGTACCAGACGCTTTGAAGCCCTGCTCACCTATCTGCCATTTCCCTCTACTTCATATTTAATTCATATATATTAGACTGCCTCATCGATTAGTACTCACCTGAAGATCCACTTCCAGCCCAGGTTTATGGTTCACTCTTAGACCCTTCTACACTGTAGGGCTACAGCTGTCCCCTTCTTCACATTTAGAGAACACATTCAACGGACCATTTTTTTTTCACCATTTTATTATACGTGTATACATTTCACAATTCAAAACACAAGTTAATGTAGGTTAAACAAATATCCTATGACTGTCTTCAACTCTCACCCTCCCACTCCTCAAACCCTAAACCTGTTTTGACAATTTTAACGTGTTTGTGTGTTTGCTGTGGTTCTGGGTGATCTATTTCCCTCCCCACCCTCTACCTAGAGCTGTTTCAGCAGAGGTACAGTACTGTGTATGAGTGTGCATCTGCAATGAAAGAACTCCTCTTCATCTCCAGAAAGAAATTTTTGTCTGCACAGACAAAAACATTTGTCTGTGTAGATAAAACTAGATAGCGCATTTGTTTGCATAGATGAAACCAGACTTGCATTTTTTTGTGCAGATGAAACCTGACATGTACATTTGTTTGCACAGACTAAACTCGATACATGCATTTGTCTGCACAGACTAAACTCGATACATGCATTTGTTTGCACAGACTAAAGTAGACATGTACGTTTGTCTGCACACGCTAAACTAGATACATGCATTTATTTGCACAGACTAAAGTAGAAATATGTACATTTGTCTTAGCAGACTAAACCCAACGCTTGTATTTGTCTGCACAGACTATACTTGACGTTCATTTGTCTTAGCAGACTAAACTCGACACATGCATTTGTCTGCACAGACTCAAGTAGATACGTACATTCTGTCTGTGCAGACAAAACCAGGTTCCTTCATCTGCCTGCATTAGTACAGACTAGAGACATGGATCTCGACCAGACTCGTATGATCCTATGCCTCAGAAAAATTGTGTTGCAGCTCCATTTTGCTGAATATGCCTCCTTCGCTTAATGATCTGACACTCTGACACAAATTGTTTTAATCTTGTCAGCTCAAATGTAATTAACGAAGCTGTGGTTTAATGGGTTTTTCCTGGAGTTCTAAAAGGCTGATGACCTTCAGATCGTGGAAAGATTTGTAGATAAGATGAATATGAATCCTTGACAGGTTTTGGCATGTCATTGATGAAGGAGCTATTGTGACATGTTAAATTTTAACATCCTGAAAAATTGCACTTAGTCCATTATATACCACAAAACCTTATGAGCCATTTTTTTAGTGAAGATCAAAGTTTTTTTTATCTGCATTTCTGTTTGGCAAAATTACGTCAGCTGAGCAGTACGTCAAAACGAACAAGTTATAGATCCCTTCAGCAGAGAAAGTCTGTCTCTTTAGACAAAGGATGAAAGTGTTCTGAGGTGAAGGTCCACCTGTCACATGCTGTGAAGCAGATTCTTTGTGCAAAGAGAGAAGAAATTTCTTCTCCGGATTCCTTTCCTTTTCTTGGTGTCACCTGTGTAATTGTTAAAGAATGTGGAGCTTTCAGTGAGATACGGGCTCAGATTAGCAGCTGCACATGGTGTCGGTAACATAATTATCTAGGACACGACTCAATACTAGGAGTCCTGGGTCAGAAGGGGATGAAGCTAAAGCTAGATGTCAGCTGTGCACCAGTGATAAGACATAACCAGACATAACAGCCAAGGGGCCTGCCATACAGGAAGAATAGGAGAAGTCCTAAAAACCAGTTGTTCGGTACAGATGAAGGTACAGAGCAAATATGGTGGTACATATTGACACATCAAAATGTGCCCCAACGCTCAAACACCTCAGATGTTTTTCATACACAAATTTCATTGAAGCTGTCAGTAACACATTAAATATCTCATGCTGATCTGTTATGCTCGTACAAACACAGATGAGAGATCTTTGCTCAATATACTTTGTTTGGAGCCTTGAAGAAGAAAATTGTAACACAGTGGCATTAATTATGACACAAGTCCCTACTATGTAAAAATTATTATTATTATCCTTGTTACTGGCACAGAATTATTCACCCTACATTTTATTCAGGCTTAATTTCAACAGCAAAACATCCATATGGTATCCTTTCATGCTGTTAAAATTCATAGAGTCAAATTACCACATTTCCACACATCATTTGACAGGCATATTTTAGTGAAAACGCTGTGTGCAAACTGAAGAGTTTAGCAGTAGTTGTAAGATTATTTTACTGCATTTACTGAGTGTTTCAATTTGAAGAGCACTGTTGTATTTTGAGTTTTTTTTAACCATGGAACAAATGTCATCAGCCAGAACTGCAGGGAAATACCTGAGTATAACTTTAATAGGAATTTATTGCTCGATCGCCCATGACCCTTTCACTTTTCGGTGATATAATTTTCAGACTTGTGTCTGACTTTTACCTTGTTCAGTTAAGCAAAGCTGGATCATTGCAATACAATTTTTTACTTTACGAAGAGCACATTGTAAATGCCCGTGACCAGAGCAGAATTTGTTGTGCTGCCCACTGCTTCTGTGGGGATGTGTGTGTTGGAGTGTAAGTCCAGCTTCCTCTTCACGTTGGCACCTTGGCCCATGGTTGGCCTGAGGCATGTGACAGTGCTTGTCTTCACAGAGGTCTCGCTTTCTCGCTTAGCGGCTGAATGAACGCAAAGCACATCTGCACAAGTTTCTGTTGTATTTGGGGCTGAATCATAAGAGAGTTCAGATGTTTCTTTTGTTTGAGGAAATGTTTTTTTTTAACCTGTTTGTCTCTCTGGTGGTGTCTCATGCCACTCTTTCTCCCATCTTTCTATCTTTCACGTAAATTTCAGGCAATGCTGGGGAAGGTAACTGCAGAGACATCACGAAAGAAAGACGTGGAAGAGGTTCAGAGCAGACACAGGCTCGTCCCCTTCGGCAGAAAAATCTATGAGTTTTACAACGCCCCAATCGTCAAGTTTTGGTTCCATACTGTGAGTAACTCTTTTTTCTTAGCAATGATACCATCAGGATTAAGTTTGATGTCTAATCAATTACTCACGGGTAACTTGTTGTCTGTGTGAAACAGACATTCTCTTCAGGTTAGCCCAATTTTTTTCTTTTATTTTTCCACATATAAAGCATTTCTTTGTGGCTTTGTAAGCTGATTCAGATTCAGATGTATTATCACGTGAAAAAAGATGCAGAGAAATTCTTACATGCATGTTTACTCCTCAGACTATAAGAACATACAGTATGAGTAGGCCATTGATGTAGTGGGAAAAACAGCGGAGGTAATGCATAAGATACTGTATATGTAAACAGGCATTTTAAATATATAATGAATACAACACCTGAGGTTAAGTGACCAGTCTTTAAACGTATATTGGTCATCAATGTAGCAGCATAGTTTTGTGGGGTGGGGGTGGGGGCAACCTTTGTGATGTTTCAGCTTGCAGTTGTTACACTTTTTGCTGTTGTTCAGTTTAAACTTGTTTGATTTTGCACTCCTGTAATGCTTCACAGATGGTAGCGGGAGGAAGAGGGTGGAGTTAGGACAGTTGGTTTGTGAATTTACCTGCCTTTCTGAGACTTTGTGTCTGGATTTCAGTAATAGATGGGAGCTGTGTACCAGTGATTGGCTGAGCTGACCTCATGATTTTCTGTTGAGACTTTGTGTCTGGATTTCAGTAATAGATGGGAGCTGTGTACCAGTGATTGGCTGAGCTGACCTCATGATGTTCTGTTGAGACTTTGTGTGGTTTCTGAGCCATGCTGTAATGCCACCCAGGAGAATACTTTCAATTGGACACCTGTAGACTCTGCTGAACATGTTTGTGAACCATCTGAATCTTCTCTGACAAAGTATATATGCTGCTGAGCGTTTCTGTATTGATTCTCTGAGTCCAGGTAAGGATTGTGCTAATGTGAATGGCAAGGAACGTAAAGTCTCTGTGATATCAAAGCTTACTGTGATGTGAGAGAGATTGTAGGCAAGATTTACAGTGATCTCGGTGGACCGAAATACCGTGGCTGGTCCTGTGTTACTAGCAGTTCACATTTAACCATAAAAAGTGATAAATGCCATTTTCAATTTTCATTTCCCATCATGAATTTTATTCTGGTTTACAGTAAAAATTCCAAATTTTTCCTTGCCAGCTAGAGAGACATTACTTTTTAACAAAAAAGAATTTCTTTGGTCATAAACTAGTGTGGGGAAAGCAAAAGTGGATTAACAAAAAGAAGTCTTCTCTGTCTTCAGTATTTGCCTCAGAGTAACTGGTACAGTGAACAATGAAAATGCATTTTAAAAAACAGTATAATCTTATTTAGCTTCTGTAAGGAAAATTACCTCAGTGGTAATTACTAACTTTGGACCGGACCGGATCAGTTCTGCTGCAATGACCACAGCTTAGCAAGGCCATTAAGTGCGACAAATATGTTTTATTAAAGAAAACACCACCGATTCGTTTTAAAATAGCCTTTCTTTATGGTGCAAGGAAACGTGGAAAAAATACACATTTCATACACACACACACTGACTGTTATTGTACCAGCGAAGAGAGGTATTTGGGGTGGCCTTTTTTTGAACGGGTCACGAAGGGCCATCTGAGGTCTCTCCACGGCAAGTTAATGAAGCCTGGCTCTCCGCTGGCTCGGCCGGTGACAGCACCCGCCTCCTCTCTTCCAGCTGGCCTACGTCGGGTACTTAATGCTCTTCAACTACATCGTGCTTGTCAAGATGGACCTGTGGCCTTCGCCCCAGGAATGGATTGTCATAGCATACGTCTTCACCAACGGCATTGAGAAGATGAGAGAGGTGAGGCTCGTGGCAAAGCGCTGGTCTTTCTCCCTTTCTTCTTCTGACCTGGGAAAAAGTATCATTCGTAGATGCACAAACAATTGTAACTTTAAGCCCTCTGTTTTTAAATCCTGCCAGAGTTAGCATGGCACTCTTATTCTAACCAATTATTACCAATTTGTTGGTTTAAAATATGACATAAGGACTGAAGAAACAGGAATGCTGTTATAACCTTGCTCACCCAGTTTTTTAGTATTAAGGATTTTTTTTTATTATTATTATTTCAGAAATGTAGATATACATGTTATTTCACCTTGGCTGTATTTCCTCTCCTAAGAACAGTGTTATACTGTCCCCTGCTGGTGTAAAATGGCAGCGCTTGAGTTTTGTCGTCTTTTTTGACATTTACTGTCCACAACAACCAACGATCATGAAGAAGTACATATTGTTTTCTTATGCCTTACACATTACTGTCCAAAATGATTTTTCAGTGATGCACGTTTTGTTTAATGACACCTATACAGTCCAAAAGAATGTATAATACCATATTTCAGACGCAGCAAGACACTTGATCACATACTTGAAATTACGTCATAGCTACCACCTAAATCTAACCGTAATTCGTTATTGAGGCTTTGACAAATCACAATCAACAAAACCACCAAAGGGTTCCAACCAGTATGTCCTGTTTTTTATCCTAAATTCTGAGCAATATGTCATGTTCTTTTATCCATAAATACCAAAATTAGTGTGATTTTAATGGTGGTATAGTAACACTGTTATTTTTACTAAAATTTTAAAATTATTTATGCAACCTTGGAATCCCAAGAATTAAGCCTGTAATGACTTGAAAAGCTACAGGAGACCTCTAAGTGTTTGAGAAGTAGGCTGTTGCTCTCCATGGCCTCTGCTCTAATGGCTGTGCTCTGTGGACCAATAGATTCTGATGTCGGAGCCAGGGAAGCTCCTGCAGAAGGTGAAGGTGTGGCTGCAGGAGTACTGGAACATCACTGACCTCATGGCCATCCTGATCTTCTCTGTGGGCTTGGTGCTCCGCCTTCAAGACCCACCGTTTATGAGCTACGGCCGGGTCATCTACTGCGTCAACATCATCTACTGGTACATCCGCCTGCTCGATATCTTTGGAGTCAATAAGTACCTGGGCCCCTACGTCATGATGATCGGCAAGATGGTGAGTAACACCCTCAACACATGCGTGTCATATGGTTTCATGTCACAGATGAGTGATCGGGTTTAATGAAGCAGTTCTCCTGTAATCATACACAAGACACAATGCCAGGCTAGGCTAGGCTGAGCTAGGCTAGGCTGAACTAAGTTAGGCTAGGCACTCTTTCTTGGACTTTTCCCACATCTCCTTCCCATTTTTGACACTGTTGATTCTGTTAGCTGTACTCACTGGCTCATTGAAGAGCTTTTCTGTATCAACAGAGGAACAAAAGGTCTGGCCTCGAAGATCTCTCTGGCACAGAGCATGCTGAACAGCCAGTGATTAAAAAACTGGACATGCGTGTCTCACAGCTAGCAAAATGCGTTGGACTGGCACATTAATGGTATGTGCCACTATTAGGCGATACAGACAGGAGTTAACTAAGATGCTTCGTAAAACCCCAAATATTGACTGTAGCATCCCTTTGATTTAACGGTTGTTTGTTGTAGGGATGCAACAGTTCAAGAAATCTCCCCGTTTGGTTTGTATCATGGTTTAAGAGACGCGTTTTCGATTCTGTGATTAAAATGTTAAAAATGAGTTTCTATTTAAAATGCATTTTCTATATTTATGTTATATAAAGTAAGAAGAAGCGTCGGATGTTTTGTGTCTCCACCGTATCGCTGCCACCGCTCGCCGCGTGTGGTTTTTCCTTATCACCCTGGAAACAGGTTGTAAAGCATTAACTGCTGTAACTATTGATTGGCTACAATCGGTTGTGGGGGTCGTCCACACATTTGTGTGTATTTATGTGTATTTGCAGCTATGTTAGCTGGTCTAAAAAGCTTCTTAAAGCAGAGATCACATTGGCTAAAATTACTAGTCAGTACCATCTTAATGTTGGTTTAGCTTAATGCACCAAACCATGGATGCTAAACCAGATGGTCCTAGTTTGTTACAGTGCACGTAATCATTTATGTTAACATTATATTTTGGATATACATGCAATTTTCCCTAACCTGATATTGCCTTCTGCTGACAGTTTGCCAAGCAATCGTTTTTTTCTCAAAGTTGTGTAAGTCTTTCATATCTTTTGTAAAACTCAAAAAAAAAAAAAGTTTTCAGTCGACGCCACGAGCTTCTGTTCCGCTTTGTCGTGCAGCATCTCCCGCATCACATACAGCTGTTCTGTCATTGGCTGTTCGTCGGACAGGTTGGCATCAGATAGCTGAAAGTTGAATTTGATTGAACTTTGAGCAGAGTGTCAACACAGAAAATCCGGCAGAAACTCGCCGTTCAGGGCAGCGTGACGCGAGGTTGGCAGTCAACTCTCATCGCTCCAAGGACAATAATGAAAACTCAGCTAGAAGCAACGCTCAGCAGTTATCGTGTGAAACTGTCCTTAATGGCGATGCAGCGTGGAACTTTCCGAGGCGTCCTGCATGTCTCACAGTGCAGACTCTTCTCTGCCCCCCCCCACAGATGATCGACATGATGTATTTCGTCATCATCATGCTGGTGGTATTGATGAGCTTTGGGGTGGCACGGCAGGCCATCTTGAACCCGAACGAGGACCCCTCGTGGATGCTGGCGCGCAATATCTTCTTCATGCCCTACTGGATGATTTACGGAGAGGTGTTCGCAGATCAGATTGACCGTAAGGCAATTGCTGAGGAATTAGGCGAAGTAGCACAGCTACGTCCGATGGCCGTCTTAAGCTGAAGCAGCCTGAGACGGCCACCTGCTTTTGAACTGCCCCTGTTGTAGCCTGTGGTGTTTCAGAATATACGCTAGGAAGCGTTCCCTCCATTAATTTTATACTTCTGATAACATGAGAAACTTTTGGAAGTCTGTTTAACTGTAACCACTGCTGGACCACTGTAGGACATGTTTTTTTTGCATGTTAGTGTACCAGTATGTGCTTTTGGGTGTGTTAGAAAGAGGTTGCCCAAAACGAGAACTGAAATAATGCTGTCGTTTTTTGTTTCAGATATGAATAGTAGGAAGCCACAGCACAGGCTGAATGAAAAACTCTGGCTGGTTGAAAATTACGTTCGAACTCACGGAACGTGGCGTAACAATGGTCCATATGGCAGAGCAGTGTTTGAACTGCACCATTTCATCTCCATGTCGTCTGAAACATTCCTGCAGGACACGCGACCCAGCGGCTGCTGTTTCATTTTGTTTCGTTTCACCTTCTCGTCCTCGTAAAGCCTTTCGGGAGGTTCTGCCTCCAGCTTTGCATTTTGGGCATGTTACCAGATGTGGCCCGTTTACGTTTCCTCGGGAAACGTGCTGTCGGGTTTCCACCTAGCTGGAAAAACACGCCACAGAATCCCAGCGCTGAAGCCATTTGCGTCGCTGTCACCTCAGATGTGTAGTCGGCACGGCAACGCCAGACAGTGCATGTAAACATTCCCACCCATTCGCCACCTGACGCCCACCCCATCCACAGCAGCGGGGAGAGGTGAGGCAGTGGGTGCACCCTAAGACCCAGCATGCCTCAGCATCTTCTCATCACGCTGGTTTTTTCACTTGGTTCAGTTGTCAGAGTTTTCGATTGGTTACTTAACAAGCGTGCGCGGGCAACAAAAACACTTGTTTCAGTTCTCTGTTTTTGGGCTTCCACGTGTGTTTCTTTGCAAGACTTTATTTAAGTATTTTTAAAAAAAGCATAGTACTGGAATGTTATTCTGTCATGAAGCACAACAACTGAACCATTCCAGATCGAAAAAACAAATGATGTATTTCCAATACATTTAACATCTTGTGTGCGATATATAAACATTTTCAGCAGTTATTTTCTATGCATATACCAACAATATATTTTAAACATGTGTTTAAATATATTGAAGATGCAGCTAATCTGCATACATGTATTTAAGATGTATATATTAAAGTACATTTTAGTGCATATGATTTTTCAACATAAAATACCTGTTTTTTTTCTGCTTTGCAGTGGAAGCATAAAAATTGTGGCTCATGTTCCTCTGTTACTCGCAGCTCCATGCGGACAGAATGTCACAAATGAAGATGGCACTATAGCGACTCTCCCTCCATGCAAGACAGGAGCCTGGATAGTGCCTGCTATCATGGCCTGCTACCTCTTGGTTGCAAACATCCTTTTGGTCAACCTTCTGATAGCCGTCTTCAAGTACGCTGATGCCTGCTCCTCTTGCTAATGAGCTAAAAACTAAAAATGAATGATTGTCTCTGGTGTTTTAATTTTCTGTACAATTCTTGTGTAACTCAACACATTTAACAGGTCAGCACAAGAAGGTGCAGTACCTGGCTGGTGTATACATATAGTACTGGTCAGAAGTTTTAGAACACCACTGTTTTTCCAGTTTTTATTGAAATGTAAACAGTTCAAGTACAGTGAATAACCTGAAACGGTACAAAGGTAAACGGTGGGTAAAAAAAAAGTTTAGGTTGACAAAAACTGAAAAATAATGTACATTTAATAGTTATATAATAAGTCCTTTTGGGGTAACAACTCTGTTGTTGTTCTGCAGCAATGTAAGTAAACCTTGAAAGTTTATGCGAACAATTACTATGGATGTCCCAACTTTTGCTGATTACATACAAGTCCTCTGTCTGTATAAAAGCAGTATTGGAACAGACTGTTACTACACCCACTTAAGGAATATTTGGACAGTAATATTATTTATTTTTGATGTCCAATTGTTTATTCTATGCTTTATTTTTACATTGAGACATTAAACTATGTAAATTTCAATAAAAACTGGAAAAATGGGGGGGTGTTC
>JABJVR010000035.1:4274065-4299988 GCA_025773905.1 Chitala chitala
ATTTTTCTGCCGGACCCCCCCCCCCCCCACAGTCAAACAGCAGGCACTGCAATGCTGACTGCCACACGTACTTGCTGGACCTTCAAGCTTGGGTGTCGTTCAAATCCCGACCTTTTCTGTTACATACCACTGGTCCTGATCCGACAGTCACAGTGACTTATGAAACTGCTCCACCGTGGAGCCACAGCGAGAACTCTCTCCAGTACCTGTTCCGAGGGACCGTCTGTGAGCTCACCTCGAGCCGACTGAGCTCTCCGTTAATTGCTTGTGATTAGGCTGTTGATTGGTTTTCAGACTGACTAGACATGACAGATGTGAAATCTGAGTAAACCATGTGTAACAGAGGTGTTTGTACTTCATTTGGTCATGAAGTGCTTGGAGATGGCAGTTAATTGTTCCAAGCCCCTTAACAATTAAGGAACTGAATAATTAATATGAATGTTGCCTTAATTGACGGGCTCGCATACAGCAGAAAAACAAACAATATAGTCTTACTCATTAGCCAAAAACCATATTAAACCTTCATTAGAAAGCCCACTATCCTGTAGCTTTTTATAGACTTGACATTTGACAGTTATTTCCTACCAGCCTGGTTATGCTTGAGTCAGTGCTTGGTTCATGCAGAGGCCACCGTGCTGAAGCCCCTATAGCTGATGCTCAAACCTTGAGCTGTCACAGCAAGTCTGTGGCCTGGAATGAGTCACTCAGGGGAACCGTTTTAGTTTGGATGCCATTATAATCCTTGGTATAATCCAATGTGTTTGGCTGGTGGTTCGTGCTCATACGAGATGTTCACATGAGGAGGACAATAAACCAGCCAGGGCCTCTTGAGAAGAGGCTGATTCCTAAGCCTTGGAGAGCATCATCGAGAACATTGTGGATGGTGCTGTAAATATTCCTGTTTAAAAATGTGCATCAAAGCACAGTTACATGCCCGACTGGCCGCCATGTATATACTGCTTTCCCCTTGTCCACACACAAATCTTTGGCCCAATAACATCTGCAATAACGTGTCACACCTGCTGGGGACCTGTAATGTTATGTATAGGTGTGATGGTTACCTTATAGAGCATAGTTTACTAGTCCCTCAGGAACAAACCTTTCTCCAATAGGTGTTACCTTTATAAGAGAATATCCTGACAGCTAGCTCATAAACTACACATAAATTCCACCTGTCTTTTGTTTTAATGGTTAGCTTAGGGCTTTGTCCGTTGTGCTGCAAGTGAAGGTGACGGCAGTGTTGTTGTGAAGGGAAAAAAAAAAAAACTTGGGATGGTTTCATTGCTGGCTGCTAAGCGACTGGTATTTTGAAGAAAAAAGAAATTGTGTTAACTGCACGCATTTTAATGCAGTTTTTTAGGTTGCTTTGAATTTGGTTTTACTTTTTTTAATTGAGCCACACTGTTTAAACAATGATTATAACCTTTTTTTGGGGTGCATTCCTTATTTATGACTGCTCACTATGGACGGTCATGTGAGGATATGTGAAGTTGTCCAGACAAAGACAGTAAGTCACAGTGCACGCCACACACTTCTGTATTACCCCAAAAACAAGTAAAACTTTTGAAACTTTTACTTTGCTATACTGCTGCTTTGGAGCAGAGGTCTTATGACCATGACCCTGGTGGACCTCAGAGATTTGCAAACCTCGTTTGCTGGAGGAGCCCTCAAGAGGTTCCCTTCAGCTACTGAGGCGCATTGCATGGAGAAAGGGAAATTAAAATGCAGGAAGATTAACCAGTCCTGTGTGGCTTCGGAAACCAGGGCTTGAGGGAGGCGAGGGAGGGGGGTGTGAGGAATATCACTTCAAACCAGGGATGGAAATTAGCTGTCATGTTGCTCAAGAGATTGGGTAAATGTGTATTGTGCTCCAGAAGCAGATTTACGCTCCTCCAGACATTAAACTACATCGCAATGGGATTTTTAAAATGAGACGCCACTGAATCAATAGCATTTACTAAAGCCGTCTTTGCTTTCGTGAACACTTGTATGTTACGTGTATTGCACAAGTTCAGTAAAAAAAAAAAAAAAATCAACATTTTATAAATATGCAACTTAGAAGTATGTTTCAATGGAATACGTTAATTTGCTCACATTTAAAAACGACGTGCCCTTATAATGTGAAAATGTCATGCAAATTAATACATACATGTGTTTATGAATGATAGGTCTGTTACACAATTACCTGCTGGCATATCCATGCAACTGTAATTTTTCTAAATGTAGAATGAGAAAGTTGACTTGGCCGGGTAGTGGAACAGTCCAAGGTTACACTGGAGCGCTGAAGGATGTCAGTGTTGACAGCGAAGTTGGCAGTGATGGAAATGCTTCTGTGTACACTTTGGGGTTTTTTTCAGTATGAAAAGTTGCTGTTACAAGTACTGTGCAATGTTCAGTTTGTAGGTAGAAAAAGTTACAAAGCTGAAAGGTCATGCAGTGACGTAACAGCCCCCTGTTCTTAGAGCAAACTTGTGGACCTTGACCTGCATCGTTTTGACGTTTGTGTGGCAAAACAGAATTAGACCCGTGATGGAGGATCTCTCTAATATAATCCTGCTGCAGTAAATTGCGGGTCTAATTTGATTTTCCTCCCAGCAGATGAGACTGCGGGACAGACACAGTCCTAAAGGCAACGTAAAACAAGGAGTAATACTTCTTCGTTTGACATTCTGCTACATGTTTCATGGGTTAACTTGTGAGGATGGGTTGTTGTAGGATGAGAACATGCATGCTCGTGACATGCTGAGGGTCTGTGCATGTGCACGCGTGGGCGTGTGCACACGACTGAGAAACGAAGTGATCTCGGATGGATGAGGTAGAACCTGGCCGCTTCCGTATTCTTCACCCCAAAATCGTCCGTCATGCTTGGATCTGTTGTACTGGGTGTTTGACGTCTCTGGCTTGCAGTCACGCTCTGATTGTCTTTCATTTTGCTGACTCTCAGTTGATCGATTTTGAGGGCACCGACTGATTGTAGGGGTCACGTGTTTCTTCGTGAGAGCTCTTCGAGGTCCGCTGAAAATTGCAGAGCTCTCAAAGAGCTCTCAACACCCTTGATCTGTGTCAAGATAATCAAAAACACCACGTCTTGCAGATTGTAAGAGATGGTGATCGTGACATCGGCACTGTTAACTTTGAGTCAGTTGGTAACTAAGGGAATGTGGGCTGCTTATGGAGCAGTGTCTTAATTTTCACTTCCTTCTGTCTAGTTCTGGTGGAAACACACTTCACCATAGAATCAGTTACTCAGATTACACAACCATAATATGATCCTTAGTATTACACACAATGTCTTTAATGGTGTTGAACACACACATACAGATATAAAGATACAGAACAAAGACTACAGTTATCTACCTGTAAATCATAATTGTAGGAACCCATAATAGAAGTGAATTTTCTGACACTGTTTCGTATAGTTTATAAATACATGGTGCTCTTGAACCTGTCCTGTTGGTATGTAATTCTTAGTGCAGTCAGTGGATCATGGCATGGTCCCCGATGATTCAGTGCTGTTCTCTTACTGTGACAACTTCAATATTGAGTACTACACAATCATACCTCCTCAGGCTTTTAACAGCAGTGCTGTTAAATACTGACATTTGCTGAAAGTGAATCACCAAGTATCACTGCAGCAGTATCAGTCACTGTTGGCAGTTGGTGTAGCAGTAACAGTATGACATTAGTGTTATTGTCTTGAATTTATAAATTTTTTCCATTTCCTGTAACGGGCGTTGTGTTGATACTTTGATTGTGATGGCTCCGATGGCTCTTGGTGCCCAGACGCAGTACAGAGGGACAGGACTGCAAAACTGACATGGAGCACAAATATATTTTAGCCCGCATAGGAATACGCTGCGGACAAATTTACCATGATGAAATATTCATGTAGCACGCCCTGCTCAGTTACACAGCTGTTTACACTGGGCTGACCTTCTGCAGTGCCGATTCGTATTGACATTTATCTGGCAGGCTGCTCACAGTGCACCATAAAACAAACAAATTCACCAGTTGGTGTATACACAACTATAATTATAGTAAGCTAAATTTTTAAAGGATTCAAGAGCAGAGGTGTTGTTAGGGAGGATTGGCGCACCAGATGCATCTTGTGTGGCTTCTTCGTCTTAATTCAGGAATGCAGAGACATTAGTGCTTCGTTCTTACTGGGACACGGATAACTGGGGGTGGTTTCTTCAGGTGGATGTGTATTTAATGATGTTCTGGAAGATGTAATGGTATTTGATGTTGAGAGACCGCCCACATGGGATGAGGAGTGTGCTATTGGGGACATCAGAACTGCGTAGCTTGGTCAAAATCAGTCTGACTTTATATGTTCTGCAGTCATTGTCATGGTAACTAGTGTATCTCTCGCAAAGTGTTCCCCCACCCCCCTGCCCTGCTCTTGGCTGCTCATTTGTGACCGTGGCAGTACACAGTACACCTCTGCACTATGAACCCTCACAATACATCATTTAGCTCTGCCGAATGTATGACATCAGACTTCCAGTTTTATTCTTTTAACCACATGTAATTCTGTCAAGTTTAAAGATGCAACAAGAAATTTGTTAGCGGGATAATAGTGGGGCGGTGTGACAATCAGGTGTGAATGTGCATGTGGTGACCGTACTGCTGTAAGAGTCAAACAGCGTCCATCATCAGCTCAAGGTTGGACGTAAGTGTTTGTCGGTTTGTGCTGTAGCTTTGGAGGTAGTGCAAACTGTCTGAGAGTTTGGTGTATTTGTGGAGCTGAGAATTAAGCTGCAGACCACTGAGTCTCCTCCGTCTGGGAGAGTGACCAGATCGGCAGATTGACCGTAATAGTGTGTAGATTCTGTACTTCTGCCAATGTTGCCCCAGTCTGTCTTTTCAACAGGCAAGCTGTTCTACTGAGACCTTTTCTTGTTGTTTCATTTGTGTTCTCTCTTCTCCCATTTGTCCCTTGTTTGTTGCTGTAGCCTACATCTTGAATTGTGTGATCCCTGGACAAAGGGAAGAGATGTGTGCTGTGTAGACTGGCGAGTCTGAGCCGGCCATGAACCACCTAAAGGAGGCGGACCAGCGGGAGGACCCTGGTAGAACTGAGCAGAGTGAGGCAGTTGAGGCAGACCTTGGGGGGCGTGAAATGGGAGAGGAGGAGATGCAGGCCCCGCCTCAACACCGCCGGAGGCCAGACAACGGCCACGCGGTCGGAGTGGAGGCTGTGGCTCGAAGTGGCAGAACGCGACAGCAGAACAGCCACGGTGCGGAGGGCTGCTCTGAGAGACCGGCGCACCAACACCACGGTGGTCCGAGATACCGCCGCTACGATGGTCCTGGTGGCGGGAATGGCCGAACCCGTGGCCAGCGCAGGCCGACAGAGGAGCCTGAAGCGGAGCAACAGCAGTCTCTCGCACAGAAACCCATCCCCCGCTCAGGCGTGACTCGCTACCGCCGGCACGGGGATGGCGAGGCCCGTCTCCGGGCCCAGCAGCAGAGGCAGCGGCAGAGACAGCTGCGGGAAGCGGAGAGGGTGGAGCTGCCACCGGAACCCCAGTTCACAGCTCCACCCGTACTGGAGCGCGAGGATCCTGAGGACGATGAGGGCGGGGCATCCAGCTTGGCCCGCTCTGCCAGCACAGAGAGCGGCTTCCACAACCACACGGACCGGGCTGAGGGCGACGCCTTCATGGGCATGGAGGCAGAGCCAGATGATGAGAGCGCGTACGGAGTACCCTTCCGCCCCGAGGCCGAGGGGTACACGGAGAGCGCAGAGGCTGAGCAGCACGGGGCCTTGGCTCCTGCCCCACCTCCTCCCCAGCCACCTCCTCTCCCACGAGAGCCCCTACCCAACACAGAGAGACCTCTCAGCCAGGAGGCTGAGGCAGTGAACCCCACATACTCCAGCTACGTGTACACCCACCTCTATCAGGGCTCGGCCGGGGAGGGCCAGGGCCGCGTGGACCTGGAGGACGAGCCGTATGCCGAGCCGTACGCCAGCTACGGGATGCAGGAGCATGTCTATGAGGAGATCGGGGACAACTCTCCAGCCGAGGGGGAGGGAGAGAAGGAGACCCCAGAGCAACGCAGGGCTGGCTTCCGACTCTTCGACCAGGATGGTTTCCGGCAGCAGGACGCCGTGGGCTCTCGGCTGCACCACTACGATGAGCGGTCAGATGGGGAGTCCGACAGCCCCGAGAAGGAGGCCGAGTTTGCGCCCTATCCGCGCATGGACAGCACCGAGCAGGAGGAGGACATCGACCAGATCGTGGCGGAGGTGAAGGAGAGCCTGAGCTCTCAGAGTCTGGACCGCGTCGCCGCTGGCGAGGAGGAGTGGCCGGAGTCGGAGCACGGCTCCCAGGGCGTGCTGGAGGAAGGCGGGCCTAGGGGGGACGAGGGGCACGATGGAACGCCTGCTGCTGCCTCCAGCCCCTCTGAGGACACGGTCCTGCAGAGACACAGCAGGGAGAAGCGGGACGCCATCTCGCTGGCAATCAAGGACATCAAGGAGGCCATAGAGGAGGTGAAAACCAGAACAGTACGCTCCCCCTACACTCCGGATGAGCCCAAGGAGCCCATCTGGGTGATGAGGCAGGACCTTAGTCCCACGGCAGAGTGTGACTTCCAGCCGCCGCACGGGATGGACGTGAGTACGCCCACTTGCTGCTGCACCCCTACGTGTCACAGAGTCGCACAGTTCGGCAGAACTGGTTTCAGTCTTTTTTTTTTTAATGGTGGATAAATCTAGGATAATTTCAAGCAGTGTGAGGAATTATTGAATATCGCCAAAATCACTCGGAGGAAATCACAAGAATTATTAATGATAACGATTCAGAATAATTATGTATAAGAGGGTACACACAAAAAGCCAGTCATGCATTATAATGCATTGATATGAATAAAGGAAATAACCTGTCACAAAGAACACACTGCAGTGCACCGCTGTATAATTTAGAGCATATAATTTAGAGCATGACAAAAGTAGAACAAAAGTAGAAAACAAAATGTTAATTTCAGACATCTTCAGTTCTAGCAGCCGGTGTGTGAAAGTGCTTCTTTTCCTCTTTGTTTTGAAAGGTCTCTTACAACGCTGTGCAGTTACATCTCTTTAGACGTCAGATGTGAGCTCCAGGGTTTGTTTCCGAATTTATCTTGAAAGTTAAGGATAGTTTGACACATGTAATAACTGGATGTGTTTTAGTTTTTTGCATGTTCTTGTCCTTTTTTTGTGGCTTATTCTGGCCATTCTGCTGGTGAAAGCTCAGCCCGCTCTTGGCCAAAGGACTCTGACACAGAGGGTAAACGGCGCCCTCTGGAACACGAAGTCTGTGCGCGTGATGGAAACACTTAACATATCGAAGGCCTCTGGGGCTTGTTAGTATTCAGAGAATGCTGCGTGCCAGTCTGCGTATGGCTCAATAGACTTGCCACCTGACCTCTGATAAGCCAATGGCGAGAGAGAAGCAGGTGGAAGGTGCTGACACAGTTCAGGAGAGCAAGATAAGGCCTAAGACAAAGCACTGGAGGGTGTTACGTGTATGCCGATTCTCGGGGATCAGTGCTGCTGGAAACATCTGTTTGCTGTGTTCTTCTCTGAAGGGCTTTATTGGAGCTTCTTGTCAAGCTGTTTGTTTTGCAAGAGAAATGTATCTGTCACTTTTACAAAGGCACCAAAAGTGGATTGAATTAAGAGGGAATGAGAGAAATGAATGTTGTCTTAGAGAAACGGATGAAAACAAAGGCTGATAATCAGAAGATGGAAAATCAAATGAGAAGTGTAAGACCAGAGACACACACACACACTAACAAAAGGACGAGCCTGTGGAAACAACTTTTTGGCTTCAGACTTGGCATAAAAATGATCAAATTATAGTGTTAATGTGCAGCCAGACATCACAGGCTGCCAGTTCATTGGCAAATATATACCCATTAGAGATAAGTCATGGAAACAGACCACACAACTACTCGGAGCAGAACTGGCTCAATGTTATGGAGTCGTTTTAAAGCACATTGTTACAGGGACTAAAAATGCTGTTGTTAAGATGCTTACTTAAAACATCCAGTAAATTCTATTGAAACAAAAATTTTGTTTGTCTTTAAAAGTTAAAATGGCCAAGAAAAGGCTCTACTGTTTACAGTTCAGAACAGGAGTGTGCAAGTAGCAAAGCCATTCTCAGTGGGAACACACACGCATGCACACACGCATGCACGCACGCACGCACGCACGCACACAGAGCCTGTGCTCAAAGTCATTCTGAATGGGAATACACACACACACACACACACACACACACACACACACACTAACAGCCTGTGTTCACAGTCATTCTGAACAGGAGCTTAGAGCTGTGATAGTCGATTTTGTGGCTTTAGAGAGTTTCGGTTTTTTACCCCTGTGCATTTGCCGGGTCCTCCTGGGTTGGCTTTGTGGTTCAGCTGTTTGTTTGCCCTGGAAAAGCCTCTCTGCTGAAACTCTGCGTTGTGAATCGCCCTGAGAGATGCTCGCAGATCTGAATTTGCAGTTTCATCCACAGAAGGTCGGATTTAAGATAAGAAAGAGGACCCAGTGCAAGGCTGATAAGAGCTGGTAGGGGCCCTTGTCGTTGCAACCCCACCCCCCCCTCAACCGCCCACACCCTCATGCCCAAGAGAGGGCTTCATTCTTGCTTTTCTGCTCCAAACGAATGGTCTCTGTTCCCTTCGTACGGGGTGTGGACAGTCTGGGCAGTGCTAGGTCTTTGCTCCAATTCACACTGTGAATCATTTCAGCCAACGCAACATTAGTCGGCTCATCCACGTACTTGGGTTTTCAAAACTACAACCTGATGACATCACTTTACCGTCTGTTAAACTGTCGCAAAGCTTTTTTTCCCTCCTGTTTTCCTAACGAAGTGTTGCATTAATTCAGTAGACGTTACTTGGTCTCTGAGGTGTTCTGATGACGACCCTTGGAGGTGTGGAAAAACAAGCAGGTGAACTTCAGCCCCCCCCAGTGCTGGAGGGACACTCCAGGCATGGTACCTATCCCACTGTTCCCAGTCAGGCAGCCTGGGACTTAATGGAGAGTGTGGTGGGAACAGGTGTCTGGCATGATGTCGATGCGATGATTTGTACACTGCTTCTAATCCCATTCATGACTGCGTGGGGCTTTAGTGTTTCAAATGGGGGTGGGAGGGTGTCTGAAATGACGCAGTTGGCAGTTAGAGTGCGAACAAATGGGTATGAGAAAATCTGCGAAGATCTTGAAATCAGCAGCCTCCTCGCACACTGACGCTGCGGCCACAACATCGCAGTAACCCTGTCAAGTCATCAGCTGCCGCATGACTAGGCCATCTCATCCGTGTGCTTTCGCTGCCAGGGTCACGACACATCGACGCTGGCACATCAGTGTGTGTCTCCCACCCACGCACTGTCAACCCAACCTCACTGTTGACGGAAAACTTGCACTCTGAGGTCACTCACCCTCGACAGTGCTGGCATTATTATACTCCATGTGTACAGTATGGTACTCATTTTAAATATTATGTGGGGCAAATCAATGGCATCCACCTCGTCATCTTCGCCAGTGTCTGATGTTAATGAGCCAGGCCCGGTTTCGGCTAATTTGGGCATAAGGCTTTCCCCCTGCTCCAGACCCTCGTCTGTGATGACGTGTGTTCCTGTGGGGCAGCTGTTTTACTGGAGAGTCAAGAAGATTGAGTGTCAAATTAAGCAAGCGGGTGAAACTTATCTTGAATGAAATGATTTAGTCTTAGTGCTTGATTTTAATGTTACCCAAGGCTGTAGTATGCAGTAATAGAGCCAGTGTATGGCCATGATGTCTGCAGTGTGGTGTTTTTTATAGTGACACGAACCCTGCCGTGACCCCCACGTTACCTGTGACAGGGTGGTCCCTCTCAGTGTGATCCAGAGCATTCCAAGTATCTGCCAGTGAGCCCTACATGCTAAACAGCGTTTCTCTGCCGAGTCTGCGTGTTGCTCTGTGGCATGTTCCCATTCAATGGCCCGCTGCATTATTAATGTGGTGCTGCACTGCATCGGCTCACGGGCCATTTTGTCCCTCTTCTTTGGGTCACCTGGCCTCCCTGAATCCGGTTCCTGCTGCTGTGTCCACATGCTGTCTCAATGCAGGGTCACATATCCAGCACTGCCAGCGTGTATGAGGAAGTGTGTGTACATTATGTACGTTTAAAGAAGAATCCATCTGCAGGTTACCAAGGTAACGTTTCAGATGCCGCCTTAGCTACATATGTGTCCCACTGTGTGGAACCAGGTCTCACAGTTGAGAACTTGCCCCGGAACTCAACCAGAGCACAACTCTTATACAACAGGGCTTATTTTCCTCCAGTTGTGTTTACAATTAAGGAAATAAGTAGTTTTGAACAAAAGGGGTGTGTTCTAACCCACTTATTTTGCAGTAAACGCTGTTGCTGCTATCTCTCTTTATTATGGTGGTCTTGGCAGTTCTAACACTTTGTGTAGATTTTAGCTTGTAACAGTAAACGTTTAAATTCTCAGCCACGTAATACTGGACGTTGTTCCTCTTTTATCACGGTGTTGCTGTGTGCTGATGCTGAAGTTGTTCATAAGGATTTTTTTTCTAAGCCATGATTTATTTAGTGTAAGCAGGAGACACAGAAAAGATCAGGTGTAAATAATTAAGCAGGCTCTCATTAGCACAAGCAGGCAAAATTATTTAAGTCATTCCATGTGTTTTTAACTCACAGTGCTAGTGTTTACTACTTCTGTGTGTTTTCTAACAAGATAACTTGATATTTCAAATTAGCTTTTCGTGGTTTACTTGTTTTTTATTTTTTATTTTTTAATTTATGGATTATTTCATACCCATCCAAAGCAAATAGTGTTACCTGTGCTTTGGACAGAGGGTCCTGGTTGCCTGGAGAATCTCTTGCATTACTGACATTCATTATCTGATTTGTATTGATGTTGTTGTAGGACAGGCTTTATGAGCTCCGTATTTCAGCATTTGGTCTAGAATTTTACTTTGCGTAAGCGTAAAGAATGACTTGGATTACATTATGATGACTTGTCCTTTTTGTAATGGAAAAAATGTAATGATGTTTGTATGTAGTCAAATGCTGTATTAAGGATTTTTAGGATGATTAAATGAAACATACGTGACAAACGGATATTTTTGTAAAGGTCTTATGTGAAAAGGTGTGCCGCACTGAGACGGTACCGATCTCTTGTGTTCGTGAGCAGCACTGGTATTGCTAATGAATGCAGAGACACAGAATAAAGACACACAATGGGTACACTGGTGTCCTGTTGGACAGTTTGCCCCACGATGCAAGAAGAGAGTTTCACCAGAAAGCTCCAAGCTTCATGCCAACGTTACTGGTGATGTGTTGGACAACAGTAGTAATCAGCCTGGTCCAGTCACGTCTAAGCAGGTTAACTGTGACGTTTTTGTTTCAGTGGTGTGAAACAGGAGAACACAGTCTGGCGGCATGGCTGAGGTGTAATAGGAATCCTCATCAGCCCCCTCCTCTTCCCCACACACACACACACACACACACACGCGCGCGCACACACACACACACACACACACACACACACACGCACGCTTGTGGTGACAATGCAGATTGGCTGCCGTCCTCACCTGTTTCCATCATAGTTCAGACTGTACTAGAGGGACCTCGGGACTGTGTTTCTCCCACCACGTCTCGGGCTTTACTCTACGGTCTACATTGCTGTCACACTAACATTCCACAGTGGACCATGGAGAATTTCTGGATGTACCAGGTGGACCATCGCCATGGAGACGAGGTTTGGTGTACACTTTTCCTTTTGAGCCTGAGGGGCTGTTTTTCCTTCTCAAGGACATGCAGCCCTTGGTTATAGTTTTGTTTTTCACCACACCCACGTCTTTGATCTTAGAGTATGGTAGTCTGCTTTTTTTGCATTTAGTACTTTAATGGTTAGAGATTTGTTGTCAGGAAAGAATATGTTTTGCTCTCTAATTTCTCACAGGGCTTAACTGACAGTCTAATATATTGATGCAATACATGAAACATTGACAACTTGCTAATTTGATAAGGTTCAGTTTGTGTGTCTCAGAGAAATAAATTATTTCAGAAATGTGTCAGTGTGCTGGTTTAAACTAATTAAAATGCTACAGATGAGTTGTACGCTGGAGCTCATCCAGGCCTTTAGTCTCTATGTTGCACTAATGACAAATTGGCCAGGTCTCCCTGTGAACAGCCAAAGTCAGTGTGGTGGAGCAGATGGGGAAAAAAAGCTTGTGATATGAAACGTGGCTGCTGTGCACAGGAGGACCTCCTCTCTGTGTGGGCTTCACTGGTGAGGAGCTCTGAGGACCTCCTCTCTATGTGGGCTTCACTGGTAGGGGCTCTGAGGACCTCCTCACTGTGTGGGCTTCACTGGTGAGGAGCTCTGAGGACCTCCTTTCTGTGTGGAGAGGCTGAATCTGAGGTCTGTACTTCCAGGACTCCAATCACCTGACCTCTCCAGGTCTCCAGATTAAAGGCACTTAACTGGAGTGACATGTGCCAGTTTGCCTAAGGGCACCTGTCTGTCACACTTAGACTAGGTTGCTCTTTCGGCAGCCGTTCACCTTTTTAACCGCTGCAGCTTTTGTGATTTTGCAGCTTTGCCGAGTCCAGTTATGGTGCCGCACCGTTTCTGTTTTGAGTCACCGCTGGCAAAGCAACGTGCAGCACTGTGACTTCCTTGGAATCCGTGACCGCAGTCTCATTCCTCTCTCCGCAGTCTCCTGGCTCGGGCTCCACCCCTCTTCAGGGGGCAGAGTCCTCCAGCCGACACCCACATCTTCAAGAAGGTGACAGCTTTGAGTTGTCTTCTCCAGCCAGCAAGGAGGTACGGTAGGAGGTTCATTTCAGGGGGAGTGTAGCTCTTCTGACTCTTGGGGCAGTTGTTATAACCACCATTACCACCTCACACAATGAAACCGCACACGTGCATGCTAACAGCTGAAAGTATCTTCTGTATGACATCCCATAAAGTGCGGCCCTATAATTGTCTTTTTTTTTTTTTTTCTTTGTTTTGTAACTGCAGTCCAGAAAGAGCTTGGCTTCATTCCCAACCTATGTTGAAGGTGAGCATTTCATTCTTTGTAGCCACACAAATGTATTGATGATGAAAGGGAAAGAATGTTGTATCAAAACTGTGGGGTTTTCTAAAATCAGATCTAATGGGTCTATATTTAAAGACAAGGGTAGGACAGTACCTAACTGGAGACTGAAATTATGTTGAAAAACGTAACAGAAAAATCTATCGATCTTCTGCTCAATCATTTGTTTAGCAGCTAATTCTGACATTCTGTTTATCGCCACGCGTTTCTGTGTCTGTTTTATGAAAGCACACTTCTCTAGGCTGTAGTGTGTATGTAACCGACCTGTAGTGTTCCACTATGCCAGTTTATATGCAGCGAGACTTCATGGCCGTTTTGCGGTTACCGTTCTCTGGCCGCTTTACATCGTGACGGCTGCCAGCTGTACATAACTTGTTGATGTGCCACGCTGATTGCAGAGTCAGACCTGGGTGTGGATGACTTTTCAAGGCTGTGGCAGTAGATCCTCAGTAGCACGTTTGTTTGTGAGGTGGCCTGAAGCGGCCGTGATCTGGATGTTGGTGTCACTGCGACAGGTTCCTCCCACGTCAACGTGGGCCCATTTGAGCCACCTCGTCTTCTGTCAGTAAAGCTCTGGTGTTAGGTGACCTTTAAGGGATGACACGCACACACGAGAGACACACATACACCTTTAATTGGTTTTTCAGGAGCAAACCTTTGTTTTATTGTGGGACCTTTAAGTCCTGAGATCCCATTTATTCGAGCAAGGAAAAAGATGTCATTTACTGCAGGATCCAGCCGGAATTATGGTAAGGGTTGAGTTAAATGTAGGTTTTTGTTAAGTGGGAAGTTTGTTTTTAACTGGCTTTCAGTGAAGCTGAAATTCACATCCATGCCATTATTTTAATGGAATCCAGAGTTTTTTGATAGCAACACCCTGGAGGGTCTATTTTAAGCTCGCGTTACAGTTGATTGATCTCTGTGCATTGTTTACACTTTCTAAGCTTTTCGACAGAGATTTACATGTTTACTCTGTACATGTTTACTCTGTACATGTGTCCAGTCCATTAAAGCATACATTGCCTTCAACAAAAAAACCTTTCCAGTGACAACCATGCAATCCTTGTGGTCTGCCTTGTGGTATGTGCCAGATTTCTCTAAGTATTTATTGTTGCCCCACCCGGTCCTTTCTGTGCACAGTACCTGGTCCATGTGACCCAGAAGACCTCATTGATGGCATCATTTTCGCCGCCAACTACCTGGGCTCCACACAGCTGCTGTCTGACAAAACACCCTCGAAGAACGTCCGCATGATGCAAGCCCAGGAAGCCGTGAGCCGCATCAAGGTAAGCACCTTCTCAGGTTCTCGTCGTCGTCCGCACAATATCACCTGGTTCACTTCCTCTTCCTGCCACGCCCACATCCTCCTACTTTAGCAAGCATGTGCACATCTGCCAAACAACCAAGTGGTAACACCTGACTTTATGGATCTGTTTTGACCACCTGGGATTATGGTTCACCAGGACTTTATAAGTGCACAGTCCTTATCACCTTAAGATACATATTTCTGGAATTTTGTATACGTAAGTGTTCCCATATGGGAATTGGTTAAAATAAAGCAGGATTGTGTATACGCTAAGTGCAAAATTGAGGACGTGCACAAATTTTTATGTATAGCATTGCATTTATACTGTCACCAGGGGAACTGTAGAAGGGTGGGAAGTTAAAACAAAGGCCTGTGATTAACATGGATTCCCAAAAATTAGAACATGTCGTAACATCTCAGATTTTATGTTGGCATAATGTCTTTCATGAGGCCCAAAAGCACTAGTGGCAGCTCTGACTGTCACCACTAATGATTTCTGCAAGCCCTGTTGTACAGACGGACTACATTGTATAAAAGGAAACATCCTGATGTCAGAGAATTTCTGTGTGAGGATTCATGGTGGGGGTAGGGACAGGGGCCCACCATTAGCAGTGCTGGAAAAACCTGCAGAGAGAATACACCCCCTGCTTTGGATACCCTTAATTCCTGCAACCAGACAGAGATTAGTCAGTTTGTTGCTCATTGGATATTAAAGCACAATTGCTCAATTTGGACCACCAATCAGAGCAGACTCAGGCCGTGGAAGTTTAGTTAACAGGAGAATTTCCCATCTGGCCCTATCTCGAAGCTCTTGGTCATACGATAAACCTCCAAGCTCTCTTTGATATAGAATTCACAACCAGTCAAAACAGGGAAGGAATCATTTTTTAGGGTTTGTCTAATCTGTTAAATTTATACGCAGTCTGTGTAGAGAATAAAGCATTTTCTGCCATGCATGTTGTATATTTAGCATCATTTTAATTATTTACATAATTTATACAGTGCATGTTACTGTTTTTGTTCTCAAAACAGTTGTGCTTAAGCATAACAAATATTATTTTAAACTGTTTTCTTAAAAGCCGACGCAGAGGTATGCATTGATATTGTGTAAAATTGTGAAGAACGTAGGCTTTTTAAAAAAGAGTACACTTCAGGAAAGTCTTCTTCACCAAAAACTCTTACTGCTCTGATTTCTTCCTAATTAATCAGTGATTAGTGCCAGTAGAGCTTTCAGGCCGATTTGCATTTTTGTGTTTCCATGGGAACTTCTCAGATACATTTTAACAGTCAAATATTCATTCATTCATTTATTTATTCACTTTCAATCATTTTGAAACTTCTAATCCAAAACTTTCAGTATAAGAAGTGAATAAATGCTATTAATGAGCATGTGCTTGTATTCCGTTAGTGTTTGTCACTCTTTTAGCCTGATCACAGACAATTCAAATATTTAGACTTACTGGTCAAGTACTTGTTTCCAAAGTTGATATTAGAACTATATCTGTTTCTCTCATTTCACGTTGCTTAAAGCAGCTCAGTTTTTTTTTTTTTTCTTTTTTCCCCCCCTCTCATAGTTCCCAGTATACCACCTGTCCTACTATAAGTCAAACTTGCATTTTTTTATCTGTTACAAGTGGAGAAAGCCAGAGTATTATTTGGTGAATTAATTTTTAAAGGCAAAGTACTTCGAATTTTACATAGTTTTTTTTTTTTTTTTTTTTTTTTTATATATAAGGCATATATTTTATGTATGGCACTTTAAGAACCATTCAGGCCAAAGAAGCCTTATAGTGAATTAGTTGTTAAGTTGGAACTTTTTGAGTACTCTGTGTTTTACTGTAAAAATAAATGAAAATCCTCTCAATTTTGATGAAATATGGCTGAGCTCAATATAACTATTGAAGTGGATAAACTAATTTGCAATCATGTTCATATTTTCAAGAAACTCTTATTAATAGACATCTGACTTGATAATATGGTAGTCACTGTAGATACACGGCCTTCTAAAATAGGGAAAAATTAATTGCCTACCCCAGACAGCAGAGACACACCACTGACTCTGTCACACCTTGAATTATGCCCCAAACAGCAGAGACACACCACTGACTCCGTCACAGCAAGATAATGCTAAGGAGCACAGCACCAGGATTTGAAAGATTTGTTTATTTTACATAATGGAAAAATTATCATCTAAAGTAGCAGTATTGTACCTCTGGTTTTACTTTGATGTTGTGGTGCTAGGTATGTAATGGGATAACAAATGTTATAGAGTTATGTTACGGTTCCATTTTTGAGTCTCAAAATTCATCTGAAACTTTATTTTTGCTCATTTCCTTAAAACAGTAAATCTTGTTTGTAAAAAAAAAAAAAAAAAAAAAAAGAGGTATGAAAATGAATTGTTTCTTTTTTCAGTTTCAAATATAAAATACAATTATATCTGCAACAAGACAAAACATTGCTTGACAGATGACCAGAATAGGGCCACGCATTGCTTATTTAAACTTTATTTGTATTCACTCGTTTAAACGTTTTTGACAAATTTTTGATTTGCATTTTTATATTTATTCACATCAGACCACCAACAGAACTTTGAAATGGGTAACCCTAATGCAATAATTGTTAGATGAGAGTGACAACATTTTTGGTTGTTGTGAAAAATAATGTTTTACTTGAAATGCAAGTGGGACACCTAGTGGCTGTTATAAATGTATTAAATACCGATATTCATGATCTTTGCTCTCAAATGAAAAAGAATTTTGAATCTTATTACTTTAGTCTTCAGAATAGAACATATTTTGTGGCGATGTTACTGAGAATGTGTGCTAATTGTTCAGAGCATTAACATTTTAAAATGCACCAGTGGTTAGTGGCTACTGAATTGGATAACGGCTCCAACAAGTCATCTACTGACCTGGCTGTTGGGTTTTAGAGAGGATAGGGTCACCATAACAACTGTCATTACCATAGAGACCATTATTTCCTCTACCTACAAAAGTCATTGACCCCAACTCAGTCCAGTTTTTCAGCACATGCCTCTCACATTACAGCATTCACTGTGTACATTGTAGTCCAAGTGTTGTGTAACCCCACCAGCTAACACGGATGTCATGATGTGTAAAACGCTTTACAAACAGTAAATCAAACATGTAGCACCCCACCCGCCCACCTGCTGCCCCGCCCCTCTCCGTGAATCTCTGCCAATGCTGCTCTAACCATTCTGCTGTCTCTGTTTGTTCCATGCTAAGCAGACGGCCCAGAAATTAGCCAAAAACAGGAAGAAGGTGCAGTAATTCCTCACTGGTTTGATGTTGCTTTTTTTTTTTATGCCTGTTGCTTTAAATCCTGTGACTCCTCCTTTTCCTCTCTTTTTTTTTTTTTTCGGAGCGTTTTCTGAATCCAGCAAACAAGTACTGCGTCCATCACCATGTTCCATATCTGTCCATCAGACATTTTTCTCTTATTTAGTTTGTCACTCTTCATTACATGTCGATTTTATGTCCTCATTAAATTGCGTTATGCAAAGAAAACAAGTGCATTTGGAGGTGTGTGTGTGTGTATATACGCTCCCATGTTGCTGGATGCAGAAAATGTCGGTGCAGATGTGGTGCCTCGCTCTGTGCCTTTTTTGTACTATGCTGTTGTGGTGTGTGCATACTTTAATGATTTTTGCTCTACTATTGGCGTTTTTCTTCAGTTCTTCCACCTTGACTAAACGTTGGCTCTTGTAAATTGAGGTCCCGTTGTTGAGAATGAGCCCGTTTGTGGCCACCTGAAGCAGCACTAACCCAACCTCGTTTAGTCTCGAATCCTTCATTATTAACTAAGGGACAGAACTCCATCAATAGCATGGAAGTGCTTTTTTGGGACTTTTTTTTGTTAAGGTTTTTATTTATTTATTTTAAGGCATATTTTATTATAATATGTGGTTCCCTCCCCCAACAATAGACTTATTTTACTAAATTAGTGAAACTTGAATGCTTGCTTATAAAGCTAAGAATGTTAAAGTAAAAAATAAAAATGTCTCACAGTGTGACTTCTGCAGCTATCTTTTCTGGTCCTCATTCTGTGGCTTGATGTCCTGACCTCTGACCTCAGAACTGGATTCCAGCAGAGCTTTACTAACATGGCAGTGTTGCCCCTGGTGCTAACTGAAAGGAATGGCTGTTGCTATTGTTTCCCCAGGCCCCAGAAGGGGAGGCCCAGCCCATGACCGAGGTGGACCTCTTCATCTCCACCCAGAGAATTAAAGTGCTGAATGCTGACTCCCAGGTATGTGAAATGTGTCCCATGTGCACTCACTCAAGCCCCCCCCCCACATCAGGTACACCTACACTTTTCCACCTCTTTCCCTGAGCACCATGTGCAGACTTGTTACTGGTGCTTGCAGACGTTCCTTTAGTGCCCAACCACTTGGAAAGTAAAATCAACATGATGTCATGAGACCAAAATGAGGACACTGTCATTTTTCATAATGGATTTATGTGCTATAAAGGAAGCCTTCTCATGTGATGTTTTGTGAGTCAGAGACCTCAGGCAGCCGATGAAAGTCTGTACAGCAGGAAATTTCAGCCGGATCCTTTATGTGATTCTTACTGATGTCATGCAAGAGTGGAGATCTGTGATAAAATATAGAACGTTTCAGTGCCATTTTTGTGTTTGATGTGAGCTTCTTCTCTGTCCTGCTTTCTTCTCATTGCCTTTCTTCTCCTCGTGGTTCCACTTCTGCAGCCTGATGTGATGTTTACAAAGACAGTTGCCGTATGATGTTGTAAAATTACATCAGCTCCTAATAGAAATGTTGACTTGCGTTTCAGAAGACGGTTTATTCTGCACGTGTTGTCAGACTCGCCTTTTTTCCTCTCTCTCCTCCGCTAACTCACGCTTCTTGACACCAGGCTTTGGCCTCGGTTATCTCGTCTGTTTTTCTCAATTTAATACTGGCAGAAAAGATGAGAAATGGTTACACTGACTCTCCTTATAAGTGTGCCCTGTTGACATAGAAGGGACAAAAAAAAAACTAATCTTAGCACATAGAACAAATAATCTAATTAGATTAAGTGATAGGAGAAAAGTATTTCATTTTTTTATGTTGGGATTATAATTGTGTGATAGAACCCTGTTGCTAACAAGTGAACTAATTAAAGGCCCTACGTTGATCTATTTTTATTGTAGGTGACCATTTTGCAGTCTGCAGCGGAGAATTCAGTTTTGTATCAAAATAAATTTAAAACTTGTCATTTTAACAGTTATTACAAAAATTAAAGTCAATGAAAACTCTTAAGAATTCTCTCTGTGTCTGATTCATACTATCATTTCCCGATTATATAAATTTTAAATACTTATGGACTTTTTTTCCCCCGAACGAAACATTTGACTGATGTGTCAGTCTTTGTTGATTCTCATGAGACATTGGATCAATGTCTGTGTGATATTTCACCTCCAGTAATAATCCATATCTGGGGCTTTAGATATTACAGACTCCAACATGACCCTGTTCAACACGCCCCTCTACCTTCCTAACAGGAGACCATGATGGACCACCCTCTGAGAACCATCTCGTACATTGCGGACATTGGGAACATTGTTGTGTTGATGGCCCGGCGGAGGATGCCCCGTTCCAACTCTCAGGAGGCCATGGAGGCCTCGGACCCCGCACAGGACGAGAAGCGCCAGTACAAGATGATCTGCCATGTCTTTGAGTCCGAGGATGTACGTCCCTTTACCTGCTTTGTAAATCCCCTGAATGGTGGCAACACAGACATTCACATTTGCATCTTGGCGCCAGTGTCCGTAACACACTTGGAATGAACTTTGTGATCTTCTTTGAGCCCCATTAGTATTGATTTGCTGCAGAGCGTCTGATCCGATTGCCGCACACGTAGCTGACCTATCGAAGGATGGCACAGGTCAGTGCTCCCAGGTTTGGAGCAGATCCTAAAGACGTGTATAGTACCTGTAACCAGGCACATTTCTAGTCCAAAGCAATATTTGACAGGCCAGCAAGCCCAGCTGCACAGGTGATGTCTAGGGGTGCGTGGACGTTGTGGGGGGGGGTGCTCGTCTGTCAGGAGAGGCAGAAGGGTGACAGAAAATCAGTTTTGGCTTATAACTCATATGCTGATGAGTGGTGTAGCGTAGTCATGCCATTCCTTGTATCCTTTTGAGAGTACATGTCTACATGTTCACATGTAGACCATCACGGTACTTCATAAGTGACCAAATGGTGGCCAGTACAATACTGATAAACGGACATTTAATTTTTTTTAATATTTGTTTTCATTTTGTACCAAAAAGTTGTAGTCACGTGCAACTTTCCAAGCCTGCAGCTCCACACACAGCTTTTATTGGGGTAAATCCATTTATTGAGAAGTGTGTGTATACACTGTCTTCATGTGTACACCTGCAATCCTGATGAATGTGACTTGTGAGATTTCTCTGAAGAGCGTCTATGTGACAGCCGTGTAAGCAGCCCCTTTGGTACCTGTTCAGGTAAATGTAACGACTTCCACAGCCTCACTCTGCCATTGTGTTTAACAAGACTGCACAAGAACTGAAGCTGTATGTTTAACTGAGTTTTCAAGCGAAAATTGTCAAAATGGCATGAAAACGGCATACCTTAAAAAAAAAGTGCTGTGAGCGGGCAGTTTTTCTGGGAGACCAACAACAGAGCTGTCCTGGTAAGAGGCTACGGCTGGCTGATTGAACAGCACGCTGCACCACCAGCTACTGAGGGAAAGTATGTGACGACGGAGACTTTCTCACATGTGGATATCAGGCACTGAAGCATCACATGTTTGGGGATAACTTCCCAATGCATCAACATGACAAAAACTAAAATATACACACGTACGTTTTAGTATGTGCAGATGTTTGGAAATCAGGCCATTTCACCTTTTCTTTATATTTTCTGAACTTCTCTTTAATATTGTAGATGGGGGGGGGGGATCTAGCATCCAAAGGGGAATTTATTGCACAGTTGAAGCACTTTGTGCTTTACCTCTGCATCATCCCTCTCTTTCCGATACAAATCATGTTCACCTTTTCGCGTCCCTGTAACCCCTTTGTGCTATCGCCTGTTGCCCATTTCCTACTGTTCAATACAGTGTGCGACACCCCTGAATCTCCTCACCTTTCTGTCCATCTCCTGTCCACCTGACTGCTGTGTCCCCTGTCCTTCACCAGGCCCAGCTCATAGCACAGTCCATTGGGCAGGCCTTCAGTGTGGCCTACCAGGAGTTCCTACGGGCCAACGGCATCAACCCTGAGGACCTGAGCCAAAAGGAGTACAGCGACCTTCTCAACACGCAGGACATGTACAACGATGACCTCATCCACTTTTCCAAATCTGAGAACTGCAAGGACGTGAGTTTATCTGCCTGGCACGGGCGATGCGGGGGCGTGGCAGGGCAGTGAGGAAGAGTCAGGTTGGGCTTTTATGACCTCTTCCCTCCCCTCCAGAGGCATTCAGGATATGCGGAGCACTCTGGCAGGCTCATGTTCACAGAGCAGATCGTGTCCTTAAGTAGGTCAGGAGTGATGAGACTGCTCCATGGATCTCACCAGTTCAGGCTCATGTTCACAGAGCAGATCGTGTCCTTAAGTAGGTCAGGAGTGGTGAGACTGCTCCATGGATCTCACCAGTTCAGGCTCATGTTCACAGAGCAGATCGTGTCCTTAAGTAGGTCAGGAGTGGTGAGACTGCTCCATGGATCTCACCAGTTCTTCCAAATGGCTCAGTTTTCACAGCCTTCTGAAGTGTTCTCATTATTCCTGAGTCGGCATCACTCAGGAAAGTTAAAATGGATACTCTTGAACAAGTACTTTTAACATCAAAACATGGAAAATTTATGGTATCAGAAATGCAGGGTTTCAGTATTTTACTCTATTTTTAATGCATGCTGTGTTTCATAGTATTTCTGTTGCTTTTATTTTCTGCGAGGCCCCCACTGCCTGTTTTTTGCAGGCCATGTTCTTAAATATGAGTGCGTTTGTTTGTTGGAGGCCATCTGGTCTGGGATGAAGAAATCCCCAACTACTTTCAACGGCTTTGCGTGTGTGTGGGTGTCGGTGTGTGTGTGTGTGGGTGTCGGTGTGTGTGTGTGTGTGTGTGTGGGTGTTGGTGTGGGGACCAGGTTTACATAGAGAAGCAGAAGGGCGAGATTCTCGGTGTGGTCATCGTGGAGTCAGGCTGGGGCTCCATCCTCCCCACCGTCATCATCGCCAACATGATGCACGCCGGCCCAGCGGAGAAGTCCGGCAGACTCAACATCGGAGACCAGATCATGTCCATTAATGGGACGAGCCTGGTGGGACTGCCCCTGTCCACCTGCCAGAGCATCATTAAGGTGAGGCCAATAAGTACCGGAGAAATAGACAGGCCCGTAAGGTTACGGGTCGCAGCTTCACAAATGGCGTTTTGTTGTATGTGTGACTGATGTGCTTAGTTAAATATATGCCTGTCTAAGTACAATTACAAGCAACAGGAATTGTTGGTATGCTAATGATTGTTATTGTTTCAAAAAATCAATATATGATGAAAACCCAACAAGATGCGTACATGAAATAACGTATTGAAATCTGCCCTTTGACTTTTCTCCTTTGGCACCTTGGTGGGGCTGAACACCTGCAGCTCTGTGTCCAGCCCAGGGTGGTGATAAGGCTAATGTTTAGTGCCATGTTTGACCCTGCTTGGCCGGAGCTCCAGGGGAACTTCTCACTTCGGGCTTGCTCTCTCTGTACATCGTCTCCTCCAGGGTTTGAAGAATCAGTCCCGGATTAAGCTGAACATTGTCAGGTGTCCGCCGGTGACCACGGTGCTCATCAGGAGGCCGGATCTGAGATACCAGCTGGGTTTCAGCGTTCAGAACGGCATTGTCAGTACCGCCTTTGTCAGCGCCATTTAGTTCTATCATTGTTGGCCTGAGCCGGGAGGCAGTAAAAATGTCCAGTTTCACCACAATTGTGATTACCTGAGGGCAGCTCTCTGGTCTCTGCTCCTCCCTGCAGATCTGCAGCCTGATGAGGGGCGGGATAGCGGAGCGAGGCGGCGTCCGTGTTGGGCACCGTATCATCGAGATCAACGGGCAGAGCGTGGTGGCCACACCACACGAGAAGATCGTGCACATTTTGTCCAATGCTGTTGGGGAGGTGAGTGTTGGATGTGTTTTAGCAGTTTCATATTCCCATATAACCAGCAGTGTAATGTAACAAGTAATAATACTTCATTACAGTACTTAAGTATTTTTGGGGAGTATTTGTTCTGTACTTGAGTTTTAAAATTCCTGTGTACCCTTACTTTTACTCCACTACTTTTCTTAAATAAATTGCATACTTGTACTCCGATTCATTTCCAATCGGCACTTTCGTTATTTATGTTTTTTGTTTTAATTTTAGGTGGTGCAATAATTTAGAAAAGAAGGCACTACAAAATAAAACTTAGGAGTACAAAACTTTTTTTCACAAGATGCTTCTAGTTTTAATGTTTTAGTACATATATTCAGAACCTACTTTTGATGCTTAAGTACAGTTAACAGATGTGCTGTCATCACCCATTGAAATATTACTTAACTTTTACTTAAATATAGTAATACTTTAGTTTGACTTTCAGGTACTTTTTTATACAACACTGCATATAACCTTGTGACTTTGAGATGGATGCCAAGTTTCCATAAATGATGTTTTATTTAATTGTTTTAGCTATACGCTCATGTTTCACTTTGCGTTTATCTTGTTCTGTTTATGGACAATAGTTATTAGGGCCACTAGTGCCACTGCTTTAGAGAGCTGAGTTGCAGCTTGGTTTCTTTGACCTTTGAACTGTCACTCTCTTTCCTGCCCTCTCTCTCTCCTGCCCTCTCTCTCTCCTGCCCTGTCTCTCTCGCCCTCTCTCCAATCCTCTCTCTCCTACCCTCTCTCTCACCCTTTCTCTCACCCTCTCTCCAATCCTCTCTCCTACCCTCTCTCCTGCACTTTCTCTCTCGCCCTCTCTCCTACCCTCTCTCTCTCGCCCTCTCTTTCCTGCCCTCTCTCACTCACACCCTCTCTTCCTCACTCTCCTGCAGATCCACATGAAGACCATGCCCGCTGCAATGTACCGCTTGCTGACTGCTCAAGAGCAGCCTGTTTACATCTGAGGTTGAATGGAACCCCCGACTCTAGACATCTGACCTCAGTTCCATGCCCCTCCCTTCCTTACACAGCCCCTCCATCTGAATTCCCTGCAATCTTGGGGGCTCTCGTGCTCTGGTGTGTAGTGCTACGTCTTTGTGTCTCCTGCACACATTTCACTGCTCCAATACAGTCTGTGTGTGTGTGTGTGTGTGTGTGTGTGTGTGTGTGTGTGTGTGTGTGTGTGTGTGTGCACGTGCGCGTGCGTCAGCGCATGTCTTTTTAATTTCTGACACCCTGTGACCATTGCTTTTCTTTTCCATAATTTCACATGCATCTTTGATTTGACTAATCCCTGTTTCTTTAGTTCTTCGTTGATGGAACAAAAAAGTTGGTAGAAAGGACTCTCTTAGCTTTCTCATTCTGGCATTTTCCACTCTTATTTAAAACTTGCTGGTAGGTTAAGTCAACTTTCTGGGCAAGGGGGCATTATTCCTTAATATGTTAAGTCTAACGAAATCAGAGAAACAGGAGTGTACTTGATGTAGACCTGAACTCTGCTCATTTAACAAGCATTCCAGATTAATTCCTTTCTGCTCATGTTACAAAGAAGAGCGATTACCATCAAAGACTGCAAAGAACACTGGACCAAAGTATATTTAACGCCTTTTGACTCTTTCAAGAAATAGCTGCAAATTATAAGCACGGTTTCCAAAAAAGCACATTTGTTTTAAGAATTGCTTAATAATTCCAGTGGAAATTTTCCAGTATCCTCCACTTTTTTACTCGCTAATATTAGCATGTTAAAGTAATGTAGTCTACAGCGTTACGTATTTTGGGTTCATCGTGTTTAAGGTTGAATAGCTACTCCAGATGGCTTGGTGGGAGGCATATGGCAGTCACTATATATTTGTGTTTGTAAATTAATGTCATTACAGTCCAGGAGATCCAAGATTCATAAATTATAGGAACGGCAGCACAAGGAGATTACAAACAAGTGTTTACTTGGGGACTGGAAAAAATGCATGAATCTAACAAAAAAAAAAAAAGTTAAGCTGTATTGAGAATGGGCAGCCCTGTTCATCTAAGTATATCACAAGTTACAGTTTAGCGAAATTTAAAAGGTTAAACCTGTTTACCTCCAACCTCCTTACAGAAAGATTACATTCAGATCATGTTACTCAAAAAAAAAGTTAAGGTTACAACAAAAATACAATTTAACATTTAATATAGCTTGTTAACGTTTACGTTACCATGTTGACATGATGAAGGAATTATGTTCTTTTCTTTAAATGTGCAATAAACTGGATGAAGTTCCAATCTTCAATGTATTGCACCACTTGAGATATTTTAATTTTATTGAACTGTTACTATTTATGAAGGAGGTTTGATATATATA
>JABJVR010000035.1:4304770-4325679 GCA_025773905.1 Chitala chitala
CAACAAAACAAACAATAAAAAAGAATATTTTTAATTTCAGTGTTTTTGGTTTAAAAAATAAAAAAAAAATACATTTTTAAAACCTACATATTCCTTTTTTTTTTTTTTTTTTTTTTTTTTTTAATACCAGGTCCAGACATTATTACGCCGATACTTTGTTCCATTACAAGCTACAGTGCTCACAATTAATGACTGGGACGTTTAGTGTTAAGGTTTCGGTGTCGTTTGTTCCCTGTTGTCCCTTTAGCCTGGTCGGCACCCCGGTCACAACCGGCTTGTTCAATGTGTATCAAACTATAATACTTAAAGGAAAAAGGCACTTCAAAAATCACGAACAAATCCCAGCACGTGAGAGGATATTAACAAAGGCAGGATTACGCAAAGAGACAACTGAACGTGTAGTAACAAGTGACCTGAAATAACTTGGAAATCATTTGCTCCTCGAGAATTATATAAAAAAGAAAAAAGTAACAAAAAGTTGTGAGTTTGGGCTGCAAACAGTCAACAGCTTTTGGTTTTTAAGTATGAAAAGGGGAAACGTGGCCGTTACTTTCAGTTGCTCTTAAGAAACTGAAATATTTGCATAGGCAAGAAAAAGAGGTTCCTGATTAGCAACAAATAAACAAGTAAATTAAAATAAACTCCAACTTATATTATCCACATAGGACAGGTATCTGAACTTCTCTGAAGCCAAAAAGCGAGAAACTTAAAAGCAGGAAGGCTTCCAAGTGTGCAGCAGAACAGAGCAGAGAGCCCGGGAGCCCTGTGGAATGGTCGGAGGGAGGTGAGACCAGAGCGCGTCTCTCTACAGTTCTGTGTCCTGGTACTTCTGCGGGCTGCCGTAGTAACTCCGCGCGCTCTGTTCTGCCAGCTGCCGGCGGTACTCCTCTTCCTCGCTGTGGTAGTACGATGGCCGGCTCTCACAGAAGGGCAGTTTGGAAGGTGGCGTCTGTGGCTCTGGGCGTGAACTGGAGCTGAGAACCGGAAGCGGGCCGTTAGCCTGTCTGCTTGCTACGACACCAAAGTGTTCGACTTAAACTGATCAGTCACATTAGCCAAGGCATGCGAATGGATTGTACAAATGAGTCTATACTGAGCAAAAATGTACAGGCAACACCAAGCCATGAAGAAAACACCAAGTCATTTCAAGCAGTGGTGTTGCATTTATATTTCTGTTCAGTATATCAACAATTACGCAGTAAAGGCATATTGCTTTTGGACATGCAGCCTGCTATATGCTGTCTTTGTGACCCTGGAATCTCGCATTTCTTGCAGTAACTTTTACATGTTAATTTTGCATTTTTTATAATGGGTCTAAAACTTCCAGTGCTTCTGAAAGTGTTCCTAAGAGGAAGAAAATTGTGGTGACTGCAATACAGAAGGTGGAATTGAGATAGATACACTTCATAGCTCCTAACCCTCGTGAATGTGAAGGGGTGACTACACCAAACCAGAGTACAATGACTATATAAAAAAAAAAAAAAAAAAAAAAAAATGATAATAAAAAAATTAAATTTAAGATATACATAATTACTTAAACATAAAAATCAGGTGGCCAAATATAATAAAACAGATGCATAAAAATTTAAACAAGTTATATCAAAGGAATTTTAGGAACTGATGAGTGAGAAATTAAGTTTATAATGTATTTTCATATAATAGATTTTTCTTACCCTATTGGTTGTGGTCGGCTGATGTCGGGCTTAGGTGCTTTCAGGGGAACAGCATAGATGTCTGGGTGCCTCTGCGCAATTTCCAACTTAAACCATGAAGCAAAATTAATACAATAAACACAGCTGTGTGTTGAAATGTAATGCCATTTGTCCAGCTACTTAAAAAAGTGATTTGACCCACTAAGCTATGCCCAAATGTAAATGAACAGTGGAATATGAAATGGGCAACAGCGCCTCACCCTAGCATTCTGAGCCTCCTGGAGCTCGTGCATCCTCTGTGTTCGGGCCAAGTGGTCCATCTTCTCAAAAGCCTTCACCTTCCCAAGAAAGGACCTCTGGGATGGGTCTTCGGGGCTCTCCTCTGGGTCCCCATGGTTTCTGGCAGGCTGGATGTCAGGAGCAGGCTTGGATCCACGGGGCCCAAAGGTGGGTTTGAGGGCCACGGGGGGTGGTAGGGGCCTGCTGACATAGGAGTCCTGGCTGCGCGGGTGGTCGCTGCTCACAGGGCTGCTGGAGTGAGAGTCATAGCTTCTGCTGGGGTCGTAGGGGGGCCGCGGGGGCTCGTCTCTCGAATGTGCTTTCATCTTGATGCGGTAGGAAAAACCGTTGTTACAGTAGGCTGGAACAGAACTCCAGCCATAACACCCAGTCCTCCTGTGCCCATCTCGATGAGCTACAGTATAGGCTGGTACAAGTCATCTGTTAAAATTAACTGTTACACCACATGAATTTCTACACCACACGGCTGTACTACCGCTCAGCTGACAGGTTCCTGCAGTACAGACACGCTGAAAGGAAACTTGATGGAATGTTTTCTAGCTTTCACAGAGATGGGGTCTTTACAATCTCTTACATTTTTTTAATTATATGAACTAGTATTTGTTTTGAAAATGCCCTTTGTTAAACAATGTAGCATTTTATATATCCCATGTCATAGACCTGACAGCCAAACAAAGTGCTGAATCGTTTATAACAGGGTCAAAGGCTGGAGTCCAATTCTTAACATGTTTTTAACATTCCATTTACAATTCATTCTGTTGCATTAATTTGTTCTGTAAATGATTTGAAATTTCTCATATAATGGACCAATTAGCACTGTTTTTGCTAACAACTTGTTATGGCACACCAGCAGAGAGCCCTTGGTGTAGTGCTGTCTGTATTAACCCTGTTTAACCATCAGCTGAGCTGGCAAGAATTCAGGATGTTTCCAGCCTGACTGCTGACCAACTTAATGGATTCGGTCTCAGATTAGGCTCTCAATTGTAAACTAACAGACTCATAACTTAGATCCAATAATTCAAATCAAATTAATATGAAAGAGCAATCAAGACTCCGCTGTTTTACATCTGCACTCTACTGAGAAAAGTAGTAATGCATAACGGAGAACATTAACTACAAGGTTCAGCTGAAAGCCGTGTGACCAGCATCTGCAGTGGCTGGTTTCTCTGCTGCAATGTAAGTTTTCAGCACTGTCACTGAAAAGAACCCAGAATCACGTTTTATATAAGCTACACAAACTTTCAGGTAACTTACAGCTTCTTTGCTTTTATGTTAGACAAACATAGCATTTACAACAAAATCACACGCAATTACAACAAAATAAAAAACTATTAAAAGCATATTGGATGTCAGGATTTGTCTCAGCCTTTCAAGATCAGTTTTAAAGCTCTCCCAGGTAGCAGTCTCCAGTAAAAAGCTTTTAACAGAAAGCACCATTCTTTAGAAAGAATCAGAACAAACGAAATTTAGTTTTGGTTTTCAACAAAATTTTGAAGTTCTTCACGTGTTTGACGGGTTTTATGTGCTAGTAGCCTGAAACTAAAGTCAGACAAAATTGTGACAGTATTTGTACGTTTCTTGAGCTCCCAGAACCAAATTCACCACCTGACATGTGACCCTCGCATCCTGCTGACATGAAACCTAACGGCCCCTGAACAGAAGCAGCAAGGCAGGTAACAGAGAGGAGAAACAGAGGAGCAGGACTCTCACCTTGGGGGTTTCAGGGACAAATGAAGGCGGGGGACTGGGTTCCCTGAGGCCCTCCCCACTGGAGAAGGTCTTCAAACGTGCTCTCAGGTCCGGGCTGGGCCGCCTCAGCAGCTGCGGCGGGAGGTGGGCAGGGGTGAGGGAACAGGGGAGGCATGCAGGCAAGCAGGTGGTGGAACAAAGTGGACTAGGGCTCTGTGTGGAGCCAGTGCACGAGTCTAACGTCTGCTGCAAGCTGGCTCCCACACACACCCACCCCCACACACACACACCCACCAAAACACACACACACACACACCCCCACACACCCACCCACACACACACACACACACACACACACACACACACGGCCTGGTTGCAACGTCTGCATGGCACTGATTATTTCAGAAGGCAAGGCCAATGAAGGCCAATGAAGCTCCATTCTAAATAGACAGGATGCTCGTCTTGTGCAGAATACACCTACTGATCTGTATATACTGCTATATACCACCCTGATCTCACAAATTGATTTGATTTTGATCCACAAGTACCCGATTCTTTGAGAGTAATCACAATTTCTATTATCATTTAAAAATTTTTCTAAACATGTATCTAACGTTATTATCCAACTTTAATCCTGTCATTGATTACTACGTAGTCTAAATGAGCGGTTTAAGGTTAGTTTATACTCAGCAGTTAGCAATCATGACACATTTTGTGTGAACACAGTCAGGAGTCTCTAGTTTGAAATACATAGTATCATTTACAGTTAAGTAGTATTTCCATGCTAAACTGTTCTAGATTTTAACAATACCTTGTTCTAAACACAGTTTGAAATGAGGAAATGTGAGTGTGATGTCACATCGCATTGCATTATAGGGTGAATTTCATAATCAAATATAGCGGTTACAATGACTTTCAGAGACCCACATTGCACAACTGTCGGTAAGTGTCAGTAACCAACTTGAAATTTACTCAATCTAAACAAGGCAATAACAGCGCCCTCTATAGGTGTGAGGTGAGAGAATATAACACCACCTATACCTATTTAAAGTCAAGGGGTAAATGCATAAATTAAAATCAATCACAGGATTTTGTGAATCAAAATTGAATCAAAACCTAAACTAATTTTTATGATTACTTATAAAAATATACCCCCCCCACCCCCATAAATATATATATATATATATATATATATATAATTATTATTTTTTTTTTAAACGATTCCTATCCTACCATGTGTATGTAACTTTCCTTCATTGTGAATAAAACTGCTTAAAAATGAACTTTTAGCGCTTTAAAATGAAATTTTAAATGGATCTGGGAAAATTTTTCAGTTAGTTTTTTTTAAAAGTATGTAAGGTACACAATGAGCCTGTGCGCACATGTGCAACGGTGTGTGTGCGTGCACGTGTGTGTGTGCGTGCACGTGTGTGTGTGCGTGTTAGGTTTACATTGATCGCCCCGTCTCTGCCAGGACAGATGGTCTACAGCTGTGTCTCAAGCTGTGTCGTCCGTCGATTGCAAGAGACCTCACCTCTTCAGCTAAGACGGGCTCAGAGGATCGACTTATGGCCGATACCTGAGGCTCGCCCGTTGACTCGTCCGGTTCATTGTCAGTGTAAGCCCCGCCCTCATCGGCTGTGTCATCATAGTCGCTGACAAGCCGGCTATCCATGCTCAGGTAGTCGGCACTCATGGCCGAGAGGTAGGACATGCGATCTTCGTGGATATCAAGGTCCCCCTCTGTCCCGTCCAGCTAAAAGAGACACATGATGGATCTTTGTACAGAAAGAAGCAAAACAAAAACAAAAAGGAACCAAGATGTAGACCACCACCAACTGAAGACCTTCAACAGAGCATGCCAAGAAATCATGCAAGAAACATGCTTCACATGATCTTCTATATGTAACGATAATGATATAAAGGCTTTAATACTAAAATAACTAATGACTGCATGCATATTAAGAAAGATATGCATGTTTATTATTGGAAACGGAAAAAGTTAAGAGTCGAGAGGATTTATGGTATGTGGAGTTTAGCAGAGCAGTAGATGTTCTCAGTGGATGTGGGACTCTAATCTGCGTTGTTGTGTCTCACCTTCCCTTCGGACACCCACACAGCCTGGCTCTGCTGCTCTCTGATCGAGTCCTTCACACTTCCGTACCACGCGTCATTAGCGGAATTCAGATCAATAGTTGCTGAGGCGGCCAGACAGCAGAGGCAGAGACATACAGCAGTACACAATGAGCCATTGAGACAAGCTTTTTCTGATTAATGAGCTGTTTGTTTCTTTACCATCCGACCGTGACATTCAAAATGGTAACATCGACTACTTGTCTACATAGAAGAATCAATTTCCATGGTGTGTAAAGTTTTCTTAAAAGACAGCAGGAAACCAGAGTTCCCTTTATGACAAGCAAGAATCTTCCAAACTGACCGGTGAAGAGGTGCGAACAGGTTTTCCTCAGCTTCATCGCTTGTTCATACAGTTTGCGGGAGCTGCGGTTGGACCCCGGCATCACACGCTGACGCATCATTTTTATACCCTGCTTGCTGTCCGGGTTAAAGAAGATGACAATGGGGTACCACTGGGTGTAGTTCAGCGTGTCCACTGCCTTGGGGGTCACATCCAGCAGTGCGTGCTTCTCCTGGGGGACCGCACATGACAGGTGACCACACGGTTGCAAGCGGAGGACAAAGTAAGGGCCAACACTAACGGGTGGACCTTACCTGCTCTATGATCTGCCGAATGGTGTTCAGCCGCACCACACCTGAGGATTTCTCTGACCCGGCATCCTTGGGCTCTGTTTCTGATAAATGCAAGACAGTTACTAGGAGGGCCACATTACACTTGTACAATTCAAAAAACTTGTCTGCCTGGTATAAGGATCAATTTCTGAAACTCAAGGCAGAATTTAGCTCATGTCCTTTTAAGTTCTAAGTCAGCAATGTACAACCTTTGAATGTCTTTGGAACCACAAGTACTTTTGAACTTGTATAGAACACCCTTGACTTGCATCAATTTACTCCTGAAAACCAGGATTAAATCCACAAACCTCAGATTGAAAGATTTCGAGAAAGTGGGATACCTGTGTATTCTTTGGTTGAAAAATGCTGTATTGAAACTGGTCAAGAAACTGAAATCTTAATACCAAAGTCATGAAATCTAAAGCTGAAAAAAATTCACTGTAAAAACATGCAACAAAAAAATTAAATTAAATTAAAATTAAATTAGTCATTTAGCAGACGCTTTTTATCCAAAGCGATTTACAACATTTCGTATCTGTTACAGTGAGCTAGTGCTGGGCGTCTTGTTCAAGGACACACTGGGAGACTTCTGCATCCCAGCCTGATGTTCTACCCATTGAGCCACCTGGCCACCTTTAGGTTTTCCAAATATCTATAGTATAAAGACTCTTGATCTTCCATAGGTAGGATTTTGTAGCTTAATGCTTTCATTTAACACAATAATACTGTAGAGGTACTGTACTTACTGGCTATCATGAACTCATTAGGGAGATCTGAGGCTAGTTTCTCCATAGCTGCATCAGCTATTGGTCCAAACAGAACCACGGGTCTCCTGAAACCAGCTGGAAAAGACAAATTGATATCAGTTCTGGTAGAACACAGCCAGGGCAGGTACGGTATATGTCCACGTACGCACTCAGAGTACTCTGGCACATCAACTACTGAACCATGTGATCAATCACAATGGGGTTCAGTGTCCTCAAACTTGTGCTCACTTGTGTCCAGTGTCATTCTGTACCACAGTTGCTTCCTATTCAATAAATCTCATTAAGCAGTCAATACGACTGTCCCAAGCTGCCCTGGACCACTACTGGCTGACGATGCCTCATCCGTGTGGTTACAGCTCTGTTTTGCTACTCTGCCTCATCTCACACATGGAAACTTTGTATGACATTATCCAAGGCCTGACTGCAGGCGCACAAGTTATTCGGAATGGCCTGAAGTCCAGATACAATAATGACCTGATATATCCTTGCGGGTAGCTCCATTTGGTGCACTATCTGACAAGCATCTTTATAACAAGCCTAACACAGCCCCGCAGGGCTGCTGGGTGTGCGCCATATTTCAATCACATGATCTGCTCATCCTTGATTAAAAGGTCAGCTGAAGTCTCAAAGGAAAAGTGGTTCACAGGCGGGACATCATTTGGGACCTATTTTCCTACAAGACCATTCTCTAACATGCCTGGAGATCTGTCTTCTGAGAAGACCATCTTTCTTGAGACAGCCCAGCTAAAGGGACAACTTTGTCCTCAACTGCTCCCTCAAAAGCTGGGTAGCCAAGAAGCCTTCATGCTCCATAACCACCACCCAGGGAGAGCAGCTGAGGGACTTACCTCCTATAAGAGTATTATTGCACATTAAGGGAGCTAAGGAACCTACCTTCTCGTAAGACCACTCTCTCGTAGGCAGGGAAGCGGGTGGTGACCGGAGACGCGCTCAGTTCCTCCCGAGCCTTCCGCAGGTCTTTCTTCTTAGCGGCTCGTTGCCCACGAAGTCTCCAGAAGTCCCCTCTGTCACTCGCTGTCCCCTTGTGCGAATTCTGAACATTGGCCATCTGATCAGCCCTGATAACCAAAGAAGCAGGAAAAGGAGTGGTATGAGACACACAGAGAATATATATGTACTTAGTATTAATGTTTATTAACACAATTAAGGGATATATTGGACAAACTGTGGAACCATGCAGTCTAGCGTGAGCATGTTATCAAGAACAACACAGGAATTTAGATCCACAAAAACTCCTGATTATTGCAAATGCATTTGTAAATGTTTTTACAAACGCCTGTGCAAATTAACACAGGGTACACTTACGGTGTCCAAGAAGTATTAAGAGGGGATATCTTAAAAGCTTTGGTATAATTCATGTCATTCTGAGCTGCTGAAAATCCAACATTATCAACATGCTTAATGGAAAAATTCAGTTCAGTCCGGCAAAGGCTGCCTGAAGGGCAAATAAAGTGAAGGACAAATTCAAGCCTGTGTTACTCTCTCCGTCAGTCTAATCTTCTAAATACAGAACCCATCGGCTGAGCCGCGTTGTGATGGGACCTTCCAAGCTCCTCACCATCACAGGGCACAGGGGAAAGTGGATGTAATGACATTCTGCCTGTGTGACAGGACTTCACTGTGCCACTGTCACTCTCTCCTTCCTTCCCTGTAGGCCAGCGCAGAGAGCCCCAAACCACGGCCAAGTGTTCGCCGTGATTGATTTAGTGCCTTGAACATCGCTCCCTGATATAGGCTGCCCTTCACGTTAGCTGCCCATCCTTGTTCTCTGCACACCTTTTGAACGACAAGGTCGGTTCTGGCAGTGGCACATCGAATCACCACGCGCTTAATCGCTCTTTCTGGGGGCTGAATGCTTGACAGCCATTTAGCCACACTGAAGCAGTTACAGTGAGCTGCCGATGGACCCTGCAGAGCCTAGACCCAGGATAGCAACACCTACAATAAAATAACGTGCAGCTATTCCAGCAGGTGAGGAACCAATTCAGCAGTCAGGCTCACCTGCTCTTGTTAGGAATGATGCCCTTCTCCAACAGCTGATTGTCTCTCCCTACGCGAACAGCCAGCCAGTTGCCCAGTTTGCCGTCGTACAGCGTGTCCAACACCTTGAAGACCTCCCCCCGAGAGAAAGACAAGCCCTGTGGGGACTCTCTCTCGTACTCAAAGTGGGTCCTGATGAAGAACGAGTCTCCTCGGCCTGATGCCAGGATGTCCTTGTAAACTGGAACGCAGCACAGAGACAGAATGTCACCTCTAGCAGGCACACCTGCACTGTAACAGGGGCTGAGCACAAGTGCACAAAGACAAGTGGCTTACCGTATGCAGACTAAAAATACAGTCGACAATGACGCACAAAGCATTTAATCTTTGTTACTGTAAGCCTGCTTTTTTAAGGTCTTAAGTAGGCTGAATCATTTATTTTGTGTACCATCTTCCACTGGTACCAAGTGGTTCAGGTGAACTGGAAAATCAAATCTGCTTGTAGTTTGCGTTTGCATGTGTGTGACCTTTTTGGTTTGGCCCCCAATTTATGGTTTTCAAGAGTACATTCATAGAAATTAAAGTGTCATTGTTACGTGGTGCTGTTCTTGACATTGACTGAGAATCACGTGAAATCTGAACCGTCAGGGAAAATAACGTTAGAAAAAGGAAAGACGAGACACATTGCTGCCACCTGTTGTTGAATTGCTGTACTGAAATAATACAATATACTATGTAATGTACTGTACTGTGTCCCTGTGCACTAAAAACACAGGTCGTGATATCAGAACAGTAGTGCCATTTCAGTTTTCGATGACACACAGCTGCACTCTTTGCTCGTTATAATAACACTGATACGTTTCCTTAGTGAGAGTCCAATATGAAATGTAAAACATTAGTTAACAAACATGGCGTGCAGTAAACTTAATTATATTAAGAACTGTAGGTTAAGTCCTAATAATGATAGTGTTGCCTGTTAATGTTGTTAATGTTCTGGATGTCCCTCAGAATAACACAAGGCTAGCTTTGCCTGCTATCCCATGGTACGATTCTGTCATTAATTCACCCCTCACCGTCTGTATTCCCTGAAGCGCTGACCCACTCCGATGCTCTTTCTCTCACTAGAGAAGAGGGAGAGTTACACATCAGCCCCCCTGGGGTGCTGTCCCAGGCTAAGCGGAACGAGGAGCACTGGCTACAGTGGAGGTCAACACTCCCCCCCCTCCCCCCCGGATGCAAAATGACAAGACCCAAATACTGCACTTGGTGGAATTCCAAATTCAATAGTGCCTCTGAGTTTTCACCCCCTCTAACCCAGCTGCTTACTTTTCAGAATCTGACTTGCTAATGGATTGCTACATCACAGATGAGCCCTCTCTCAATAGGACTGTAACACACACACACACACACACACACACACAATATCAACCTGCATTAATGGTATACATCTACCACACAAAATAGGATGCTAAAACTGCCCTCTAAATAAACAGACGATGTGCAATAGCAGCAGTCCTCAGTCAAACCACGTTAACCTTTAACCCTTCCCCCACCAGACTCCATCAAAGCAGCAATACTGAAATAAATCGTATTATGTGTCAGGAATCGGTGTTGAGGTATTGAGCCTAATCGTGGGTTCACACAAGGGCGTTTTAATTTAAAGGACCAACAGGGGAACAATATTAGAGACAGTAGAAGCAGGCAGGGACACAAGAGAAAAGCAAATGTAAATGTCCAAACCAAAGGAACAAGACAGGGGAACTAATGAAAGAACCCAATTACAGGGCGAGGCAGCAAACAAGGGACTGAGGCAGCTGCAGGCGGCTGCAGGCAGCCACAGCAGCCGCGACATCGTGCCAGGTGTCAGGTACGGTGCTCCAGCATCTGGAACATTACTGCTTTCTCCAACTCGGTTTGTTCTAAAAACGCCGACATGATCAATGTTGGAAATTTGCTACCATTCCACCAACAAAGAGCAGAGACCATGCCGTCACCAGCCATAATGGCTTTACCTGATTACCACCAGATAATTAGTTCATAAATACACTTAAAAATATTTTGTATCTTACATTTTTTTGTAAGAGAAAGTCCAGGCATCACCCCCCGACTGGACCAGACCTACCTATGCACCCCTCCCTCCTACCATACTCTCACTCACACTCACACCTAAAGCCAAACAGCCTGAACAGATCCTGTGGGGTTAAAACAGACATAGAAAATCACATCTGAGTGCTCAGAAGGACGACAATTGGGTGGGCGGGGCTTGTTCGTACCATCGGACTTGTTCTGAGCCAGTATGGTGACGGACTCCCCTTTGGGGATCTCCAATAGAAACAGGACCGCCTCCTCCCGGACAAGACCCCTGAAGTCAACATTGTTCACCTGGAGAGACACGGGAGTGGAATATAGAGTCAGAAAAATCACTAAGTAATGTTGACTAATAAGGAGTTAGTCAAACAATGAGAACCAAGATGCTCACTTACAAATTAAAGTACAGCCCTCTATGTACCTGATTATTAAGAAGCTTAAGTTCATTATTATAAAAAGTTGCTTACAAAATATTTCCCTCATGAGTTAAATATTCGCTTATTAAGAAGTTTGACTAATTCGAGTACAAAGATTTGACAGTGCCGGTGTCCAGAAATTTCCCAGAAGGTTTCTCAGGGCTCAGCAGAGAGCAGGCAGTGGTGGTACGTTCTCAAAGGGCAACAGCACATGTGACCTCAGGAAACACAACGGCGTGGGGGTTGTCACAGCAGACCTTCATAATCTGGTCTCCAGTTCGGAGCCCCTCTTCGTGGGCGGGGCTGCCGTCCTGAACCCCGGCGATGAAGATTCCCACGTCGTTGCCTCCTGCCAGGCGAAGGCCCACGCTGTCACCCTTCTGGAAGCTCACCATCACAGTGTTAGCCCTTCAAACGGAAATGAGCAGGTATTAGCATGAGACGGCTAATGGTGCTGCTTTTACATACCTGTTCAACTTCAAAACATGCAGCCTGTGAGCCTACAGTAATAACTCAGTTCAGTTACACACTTCCAAAAACAACCGTAAACACGTAAAACATCTTCAAATCATAGAACTTTCAAGACACTAACGATACAGAAGATCTGTCCAGAATTTCGCCTTGCATCCTATTTAAAAAAAACAAACAGGAGTAATAAAAACTTCCAGACGAACTCTGAGTTCATAACGAGGTGCTGATCATTTCCACGTCTCGAGTCAAGCCTCTACACCCAACGTGGCCTGCAGAGCGGTCAGCTCCAACAGCGGAGGTGCACTGGACGGTTCAAGTAGGCGGAGGGAACGCTACAGGAATTGTCATGTTAACAGCCTGAGAAAAGAAACCAACTGTAGAATAATGCTCCTGTCATCTAAAACAACTATAGCCATTTACCCGTACGTCTCCTCATCCTCAGGGCTCGGCCGTAACAGGATTTTTGGGGTTGTGTTAACAGCAGCTGTAAAACAAGATGGCTACTGTTATAAAAGACAGCATTACTGCTAGTGTGATTTTTCAGTGCCCAAAGCTACATAAAACCTATTTTCTTTTCTGGTTTAAAGCAATTAATTCTAGTTCATGCAGATGTTAATTGACTTGGTGCCTTTTTACAAGAAAACAAATCCCAGAAAGAAGTAGCCACTGCGTGTTATACGCTGGGTCACGAACTTAAGAGATGTTATTAGGAAAGTGGTTAATATTTCTACGGGTATTGTGGGTACCTGGAGGTTCCTCTGTGCGTGGTTCGCCCACCTGTTCTACCGGAGGCTCATGGTCTTCAAACCCCCTCAAAGGGGATGATATAGTACCTCCTCTGGCCTGCCTGTTTTGTGGGTCATCTCTGGACACACACACACACACACACACACACAGACCTGTATTTCATAGCTAATCAAAACAAAGTGTTTCCCTTGCCTACATCTAGTGATTTACGATTTTAAAGGCACCGTCCTTTAACGTCCAATTAAAGATTAATTAATTTATTAATTTATACAGATAAAAGATTAATTAGTCCAATTAATTCCCTACTGCCATTTTCTGATAATATACACTAATACACATTTTTGAAAATAACTGCTGCAACAGATGTAACAGATTTGTTATCGATGAATTGTCAGTATGTATTTGATTCAAAGCAATTTGTCATGTCCAGCATGTCACATGCCATTTACCAGCAGCTATAAATTTGACCACTATTGTACCTAACACACTGGGCTTGCACCATTAACTGTAGTGCTACTTTACTGAAAAACTGACTGCTATTTTGGCCCAAATAAGCTACTCAAGGGGCACAGCATAATTTGTTATGTATCCATCCATCCTCAAACCGCTTATCCCAGTCATGGATGGTCTGAAGCCTATCCCAGGCAGCCTAGGGTGCAAAGCAGGGGACACCCTGAACAGGGCCCAACCTATTGCAGTATTGCTGCAATAATAATAATAATTGTTAATCTATTAGTAAAATTGTCATTTGGGAGACAGAGATGTAACAAATTATATACTGCACACATCCTCCTTCAGTTTTAATATAACTGCATCTATATAAAAGCCTCAATTCAAGCATGTCTCTCAAACATAACAGTGCAATGAGGACCGAGATCCCTCCTGAGGAACCTCTGAAGAACCTTCAGGCTTAGGGCCCGGCCCTTTACCACCACACGACTATGCCGATTTAGAGAGCCCTGAAGTGAAGAGGTCAAAGGGCATGTGCGCTCCATGTTTCGAGAGAACGTTTCCCACGGTTACCTGGCTTTATCACCCAGCCGCTCGTTAGAGGAATGAGACGACAGGTCGGAGTGGTGCAACTCTCGACCCTCCTGTGGGGAGTAGGAGCGGTAGGACTCAATCTCAGAGATGTCTGCAAGGAGGCAGAGAACAAACTTGTCATAGACATGCTCTGCCATGGCCATTTAACTTTTACTTTCACCAGAAGAAAGCCCAAGTCCCTCCACAAGACCCCCAAGCACCACCAGAAGATGTTGCATATCACAGTAAAGCAAAGTCAATTAGACAAAACTCTGCCTCATTATAACATCACATAGGAAGCCGTTTCACAAAATATGACTGCAGTCTCTTCTGTTTTGGTGACCTGTGACCTTTCTCAAAGGCATTGTAACATTCCCTTAAACAGGTACCTATAATATTCCCATATTCCAGAAAAATATGCCTTTTCAATTACACTTCAGTCGCCTCACTGACTTCCAACAGTTACTGAAGACAAGTTGACAATAAGTTGCGTTTAAGGTGACAGTACCTTATATGCCATATAATTACAATGCAAATGCAAGTTCCTCCCAATCTGTATCCAAGAAGAAAGGCTTCAATTACATTCACTGCCTTGCATCGGTTTATCAGCAAAGCCAAGTTACAGCAGATTAGTATTTTCCTGAATTTATGAATAAGGAAGAGTTTTAAGATAATAAATACTACATGTGACAGCTCCCCATGTGACCTTATAGAGAGGCAGAGTTGGACATTCTATACTCAAGAAACAAGATCAACCTCTGGAAAAGGAAGTACCTTAACCGACTTTCACAGGACCCAGGTGTAAGACTGAGACAAAGAGAGACTTGAATTGTCCTGGTAAACAGAGCCGCGAGCAGAACAAAGACAAAGAAATCTCACGCAGACCTGTCATTGTGTTTTAGGTAAACAAGACAATTTCAGAGAAAACTTGTCTGTAAAATTTTAACTCAAGCTGAACAGTGTTTCCCCAGGACAGTTCTGGGGAAAGGGGAGGGGGAAAAAAATATATATTTTTTATTTATCACAGTTAATTTTGTCTAGACACACAGGTACATAATTAGAAGGTGGTAAGTTATTATTAGGACTGTTAAGAATCTACAGAATAAATGTCTGAAGAAAAGCAAGCTACAGTTACCATAGCTTTAGTGATGAAAGTTACTGAAGTGTACGAGACATTGACAGAATACCATCTCACCTTAAAAAAAAATAAATAAATAAAGAATGAATGAATGAAGGAAGGAAACAGAGGGCAGGGTTCAATACAGTCCTAATGCCTTACAGGAGAGGTACAGCTAGACTGGACACAGAGAACTGAGTCCTTTACAAAATGGGCCCAGGTGTGGGACACAAGAGAAAAAGCTACTCTATATATTTATAGTTTATTTTCTTTTCTTGAACTGAGTTTACATGCTCAGCCAAAAACTCCACAGAGAAAAGAAAAATTATTTTCCTACATTTCAAATGAGCATGGCACCTCCAGCAACATAGCCAGGCTGAAGGTTTGTCCACGCTCCGGCAGAAAAGCGCAGACGAATTACAGTTTACGTCAGAACAGAAAAGGTATAATTACAGTCTACTTCCTCTGGGAAAGGGTCAAACCGAAGAGAACGTACCCTGGCATCTGTTAGATTAAACACAGAACTGGGGGGGAAAAAAATAAAAAAATAAAAAAATCCCTTAAATGAATTTTCTTACAGGTTTTGGACTGACCACCTTTCATCATAAATGGAAAAATTCAAAGCCCAGGGCAAAGCACGGAGTTTCTGGGAGGTGCGGGGGGCAACACCAGAAATTATGCCCATGCACTGCACAGCACTAAGCTTAGCAGGCGAGCTCTAAGTGGGTCAGAGCCAACCCGTTTGGGCCAGGGGCCAGGCACAGCACTCCGAGGTCCGCTCCCTCGATGTGTCCTTAACCCTCCCCACCCCCAATTCCCTGATGGCAGCCAATCGGAACTGGCTCACTGGGGCATGGCAAACATTCAGACGTAGCGCACGGGCTCTGAAAGCATGTCAGGGAAGTGGAGCGCATTTGCATGTGCGCAAACTGTGCGCCACATTTCACAGGCACCGTGATGACAAGAGCAAACAAGTGGTGTTAGTACTTCTTGCCACTATAATATTTATGCTCAAATTTCTATACAAAAAAAAAAAAAAAAACAAGACTTTATTTGCCGTTATGAGTGTTATGTCAAAATATTTAAGGACGCTTACCCAAATCAAAAAAGAGACCTTGGGAAGAAGGCAGAGCTAGATATACAAATTAGCATTAAAGTTTTCAAATGAACATTTTGGCAACAAATACTACTCATAATACATCAGTTCTAATAAAGTAGTAAAAGGGACATATATAACTACACACAAACTGCTGATACCGAGTTCTGTGTAAGGACAACATGACCTCTGCATGTTAACGGAGAGTAAGCTCACTCAGAATGACTTGCACTGGAACTGAGTGAAGGGATTAAAAAGGGGAAGAAAATAATAATAAAATAAAATTTAAAAAAAATCACACCATACAATATAGTGCATAAAACTGTTTTATTGATATTGAAAAATATGAAAAGTTAATTAGCATTAAAAGAAATGTGGCAGAAGAAAAGCTTTACAGATAAAAGGCAATAATCAAACTTAGGTTGCGTCTGGAGGTCCTTCAGCTAAAAGTATGACATTTTATCTGTAAAAAGAAGAACACAAAATACATTTTTGTAAAACTGGGGTCCTTCTTCACATCACATGTACGTCCTGGAATAAAACACTATCAGGTAGATGTGTTAACCTAACAGAGCCCCCAGAAAGCGTTTTCGTGTAGTGAGACAGTCAATATCAATGAAACAACAGAACTACTTAGCAGAAGAAATGCAAACGCCACACTCCCCACTTACACCCGCATGTTATTTTTTAACAACATGAATGGCTACACCCCTCGAAAGTATAAAAACTATTTTTAATTTCAGGGGGTGTAGAGAAACTAACTGGGGAGGTGTAACATTCTGCCATACTGGACTGCTGTCCAACAGCCATGTAATGTGTTTCAAGTTCTCCAGAAAGAAACACCACAACCCAGGGTGCTCTTGTCAAAATAAATTTAGTGATGTTGGTATAAATGTTAATTTGTTAACTCTTAACCCAATTAAACCATAGCTTCAAAAAATTCCCATGGTCCTTTGCAACACTGCTATAAGTAATGATCTAGAAACTCAGCACTGTAATGGGGTGAGAAAAGGTGCCCACTGTGGCAATGGTTTCTGACCCAGAGTACGGGGGTATAACGACTGCTACTACCCAGCACCACGTGCCTCTCAGGGAAGAGAGGCAACAGAGAGCACAGTCCCCCCGTACTCACCATCGGGCTCCGAGTCACTGTCCGCCAGAGCTGGGATGCGGATCAGAATCTGGCGCTGGTCCCGCTGGACCACGAGCTGAAGCTTCCCACGGGACTTCTCAATAAGCTTCCCAGCATCAGCCAGGGACAGATTCTCTGTGACGGTCCCATTGATCTGACAAGGAGAGAGCGCGAGCGACACCGGGCATGAGCAGGAGGGTGCACGCTGGCGGTACATTGGCCAAAATGCAGAGGTGGCATCCTGCTCACAACACGGAGTCTGAACATGTCAAACCGAGAATGTGTCACTGACATAATACAGTCAGCAGCAAAGCGACGGCATTCAAACACTTCCTGTGCTGTCATTTCAAAGCCATGAACATGTTCCAGCGACCGTTCAGTGTTTGTCGTTTTAGGAAAACCACATGCTTTGCAAGCAAACGTTTACTTGGAGACACTATTGAACGCATGTGACCCTTCAGACCACTTTATTTCTAGCAGATTTTGAGTCAGCTAGAAAAGTGAAGAAGGAACAGCACTCACAGAAAGTGTTCCTGTTAAGCTGTTAGACACAGGGTTTTGACTTTTCCCTCTTTGGCTCAAATTTCAAACAAACATGAGAAGTGCAACATTTCAAAGGTACGCCAAGCTTAACTGTGGCACAACACTGACAAAACTTTAAAATACATTTTCTTTGCCATTTGGCCAAGCCACTATGGAAATTAGCATCTAGGATGTCTCACAACTGTTGATGACCCCAATGACCCTTTTTACTAGTTCCAGAGTCTTTGAGTAGGCATTTCTCTGCAGACAGCATGTCCATTAACGTGTCGACACTTCTGTAGAGCCGTTTACATAGACGTGTCATGACTGAACGGTGCATTTGAAAAGCGTTCTGGCTTATACACAAACAAACTGGTGAAGTTCACAGAACCACGTACCTTGAGAATAATGTCACCCTCCCGCAGGTTACCGTCCTTGGAAGCCAGGCCAGTGCTGGTCATCTCCTTGATGAAGATCTGACTTCCCAGGCGAAGGCCGTATTCTGAAGAGGAAGAGCACACATTGTTGCTCAGCACACGGAGGGACAGACAGGGACAGTCTGTCAATCAGCTGGTCCAATCTACACGCCGCTGGGTGTCAAGAAGTCGACCAGATGCACCAGACAGCCTCCAGCTTAACTCACCCACCACCTCCCTTCACGGCTCTCCTTCCAGCATCACTGCAACACGTTCTCATCCTACAATCACACTTCTGTGTGATTCTGTGACACCTCTCACCCCCCACCTCACACTTTCTGCACATTCATGATTAGCATCTTTCTTTAAGCCTGCCTTTAAAAACACATATACTGCAATCTTGCTAAAAGAATCTGTTTTTGGTTCTTAACTGAACCACTGACTTCATCTGATTCATCACTAGACTGCACTTCAATTTGGTAGGATGTGTCAGCTGTAGCCCCTTAGTGATTTTGCTCCAAGGGTCTTAACAGGGACAAAATTGTGACTGCGGTCAGTGGAATGTGACCTGGTGAACTCATTAGCCCTCTCACAAAGCAGCACTTTGTTTTTATCAGCCTGCATGATCTTGGCATGTTAAGGCGTAACAAAACTGAACTGAACAATAAGCTCATCTGGAACTATGGCTGAACATCAGCAGCTCACTGCGACTCCACAGGGAACTGCAAGAAAATCGTTGGTGACAATCATGAAAGAGAAGACACTCCCAAGAAAGCTGAGATATGAAAAACTAAAGATCTCTGTAACAAACATCTGGAAAAAAATCTCTTTAAACAGTTAAATTTCAGAGTAAGAGATTGTCTGCTTGTTCTCCATGTTCCCCTGAAAAAAAATCCCAAGGGTGGGTGGAAGAAAAGGTAGGATGTATTTATATTTATGTTGGGACACAAAGATAGGCTAAAAATGAGTTCACAGCAAGAGCCATAATCCTTTCTTTAATGTTAAGATCATCCCAGTTTTAGGACTAACCACTCAAAACGAAAGTTAAAAAATGCATAACAGTACAAAAGCACAACAGAAGCTGTACTGTTTCAGTAGTGTCACCTTCGTTTGGCCTGCTCTTCACCAGGAGGACACTGATGGGTTTCTCCAGAGGATCTTGGTCATAGTCGTAGGCTCTCGGGGAGGGAGAGCGGTCCAGCAGCTGCTCCCGGCTGCGGCTCCTCACCATACTCTCCTCGGGCCGAGTGTCATACCTTCTGCGCTCATAACTGAGGTCACGGTTGTAGCTGCGGGCGGGACTTGGATCCCGGTCCAGAGTGCGGCCCCTGCTGTTATCCCTGTGATATCGATGTTCCGGGCTGGGGTCCCGGTCCAGAGTGCGGCCCCTGCTGTTATCCCTGTGATAACGATGTTCCGGGCTGGGGTCCCGGTCCAGAGTGCGGCCCCTGCTGCCATCTCGCCGGTATTCCCGGTCCAGGGTTCGCTCGGCGCTCCTGCCCCGGCTGTGCTCACGGTCGTAATTACGGCCCCGGTACTGTGGTTCCAGGTAGCCGCCCCTTCCCCGCTCTTGGTCCAGACTGTGGTCCCGATCACGGGGGTAGCCTAGGCCTCCGTTACCCTCGGGCCAGCCGGGTTTTGGACGCCCGCTGTGGGTACTCTGCCTGTCATACTCATCATGGTCAGCGACCCGCACTTGTACTTCAGGGGAGGGGGGCTGTTTTAGCGTCTGGACAGGAACCTTCCTGGGCCTCTTCACCGTCTGCAAAGAACACAAACAGGAAAAGCCATGATTGCAAGCTGCTGCTTCTGGCCAAGTACAGTAACTGATGTCCTACCTTATATATGAATAACAGAATGAATCTATTGTTCCAATAACATTTACAGAAAATCTTTCAATAAGCCAGTCTGTTACACTGCTCTGCCCATTTCTGTTCAGTTACCAAACCTGAGCATGCATAATGATGAACAGCCAAGTTTAGGTAGCCAAGTTTAGTAAGCACGTTTCTCTCTAATTATTAACTATATTAAACATTTATATTTTTCAGTAGGTTGAGTAAGCATAAAAATATATATTACCCCACAGGAAAAACAGGTCAAAATAAAACAAAAAGTCATCCTCAAAGCAAATGTATGCAAATTAAAACTAATTAAAGACTCTGAAAATCCAGGGAGAAACAAACAGATCCCATATGAATTTAAATTAGAAACAAATGACCATCTAATATTAAAGAAATGCATCGTGACAAGACACCAAGAGCTGTACCTAAAAAGTCTAAACTAAAAAAAATGTATCTAAAAATGTTAATTTCAATGCACAAATCTAGGAGTTGGTTACTCCCATGCAGTGATGTAATTGTATATTTAACTAAAGTACAACACAAACAGCAGTGTAATTACAGTATTAAACTAACACAATCTGAACTACTTAAACTGATTAAACTCAGTTTATAAAGCACAAATTGCAGGCTACTTCATAATCCAAGCATAAATCAAAGAGATAATCCAGTGTGCTTTAAATGTAAAATACATTTCCAGGATTTGGTTTTCATAATCAGTTTAATATATTGCTTTGGAAAATACGGTATCTTAACCAAACAAATACCTGGCAAAAAAAGTAATTCCATTAAAGCCAAGCATCGTAAGGAGTGATGCCTGTTTTCCATGGGGTGGAGGGGGGGGTGTGGGAGAGTGTTCAGCAAAGAACAAGGGGGGAGCACTCTC
>JABJVR010000035.1:4325779-4367801 GCA_025773905.1 Chitala chitala
GCTCTGGGATGGGCTCCAGGTTTCCCCGCGACCCTCACCAGGAATAAGCGGTTAAGATAATGGATGGATGGATGGTAACTCTGGGGGGGGGGGGGGAGTGTCAGAAAAAAAAGGAAGGTCATGTTTAAGTTTGTGTTTACAAACTAAACCAGCATCAACAACTAATTTTCACTTAATATCTCATGAAGCTTCTAACTAACCAACACTAGAACTAAACTTGTGACAGTTTGTTGTTATTGAGGAAAACGGTTATTGAAAAAGCTCAGATTACACCTAATCTGTTCTATAAACATTACAAGCTGTGTCAGTACTCCACCTTATCTTTATTCTGTCCTGAACTTTAAATTTTGTTTTGTTCAAGTTATTCGAGATAAAACTAAACTTATTTAGCAGAAGCCATTATGGAACAAAGAAAAAACTTTGCTGTATGAAGACAGAAAACCTTTTAGGACATGTTGACAGCATGGGGGCGTATAGCGGTGTGGGGAGGGGTTTAGTTGCTGAGGAACTCCTAATATGAACTCAGTCATCAACTACTGCACAACACGTCCCGTACGTCCACAAATGTGACCTGCTAGGGAGTATCACGAAGGTCCAGTCTAGATGGAAAATGCTTGAACACACCATGACTGAATACAACATGACTGAACACTGCATGACTGAATACAGAGGCTCAGGCTCCCTATGGTGTGGCCATCACAAGACACCCCAATCCCTGCTGTAAGGATGTTACAAAGGCAAAGCTGGAAATTCATCACTTAAAAGAAATGTGACGATCTGGTTTAAAAAAGAATTAAAACTGAACTTTACTTACTGAAAAGCAGGGCTGTGGAGTTGAACTAGGAGCCGCGGAGTCGGAAGCAATTATTGGGCTACTAGGGGCAACGTCTATAGAAATGTACTAACTCCCACTCCCACTACATGTACTGTATAAGTCAATCCTCAAAAATTAGAGGTGTAACATTCACCGATCAGCAATAACATTATGAACACCATTACTGAAGTCAGCATGATAACGTGAGATGAACGTCAAACCAAAAGCATACATCCCGAAACAAAAGTAAAGTCACTCCTTATGACAGCTTCCCCCTTTCTCCCCCTGCTCGTGACATTTTCCATTTGAACCATCTCTTCACTCTCGGCGTTAAAACTGCACTAGCTGAGCGTTTCTGAATAAATGCACAGTACATACAGACAGCCGATCGAGGTACACTCTGCGTTGGTGTGGCAACAAGACAGGACACAAAGAAGAAACTCCCAGTATGTAAACGGAGATCTTAGTGCACACAGAACAGCAAAACATACACAAACCAGACACTGAAGGATGGATATTCGCACCGTAACCGCGGAAACTCTTCCTTTACCGACAGTCTAATGGGCACAACCCATGTTTACACAAATGGAAAATCGAACAAGTCAAATGATGGCCCATCAGAGGGCTATCTATGCAAGAATATGTACACACACACACACACACACACACACACACAAAATCATCCCCATTTCCAATGCAATTCTAAATACAAATAAGACAAATATTCAAAGCTGTTTTTTTTTTCTCTCCTGGAATTCTGAATTTTAGAATGTGTGTTTCTATACAACCTAGTATTTCTGTTAGTAGTTGGAAACTCCGGTTGCCGGCATTGCTGTTCAGTTATGCTTAGCCTAAAAAGTCTTTAGGAAGTGAATTGATTTAAGCAGAGAAAACACTGCAAGCTTCAGTGACACAACAGAGGGCTGAATACCAGAGCTGAGCTCCTGGGGAGTGATATACGACCCGAAACTGAGAGTAGACAGCCAAGGTGCTAAATATCTCACGGATATATCTATCTTTTTTTAACAAAACTGTTACTGTATCAAACCGCTATTTAGTATAGTTAATTTTAAAAAAGGACAGCAGCTATGCCAGCAAGGGCTCCCTTCTCCTGTCCGACTTCAGGAGTCTGCCGTGCGCGAGTGAGCCAGCGCTGCTGATGGAGGCGTGCCAGCGCGTCCCAGTACTGTACACGTACACGGGAACACTACGAACACTGTACGAGTGCGCGCAACGTCGCCAGTAAACGCGGTGCAAGGACGAGCACTGACGGTGCCGGCAATGCTAAAGAACACGTAGGTGTTCACCCACAAGGCAGAAGTGCAATGTTTTAAAAGCTGAAAGTAAAAGATGGAGATATATATAAGACCGCCCGCAGGGTCGAGTGGGGAATTTTATATTCATTCATCTTCTATGCTGCTTATTCCTGGTGAGGGTCACAGGGAAACCTGGAGCCCATCCCAGAACACATAAAGCACAGGGCAGGGGACACCCAGGGCAGGGTGCCAACCCACCACAGGGCACACACACACATCAACGTAACCTGCATGTCTTTGGGAGGAAACCAAAGAACACCCACCAAGCACAGGGAGAACATGCAAACTCCACACACACAGATCCAAGGCAGGAACTAAACCCCAGGCCTGGAGGTGCGAGGCAATGGTGCTAACCACCACACCACCAAGCCGCCTGAATTTTATATTATATGCGTATATTCTTCACTCAGTTTTAAAAAATGAAAACAAATTTCATAAAGGCGGACATTAAATGTCCTTTACCACAAATGAGAAAAATAAGAAGCAAAGCACTTGGCCGGCTTATACTTATTCCAATGCCGTCTTATACTTATTCTAATGCTGGAATAGCGGAGGACTTCCTGTCCCATATTGGCTAATTTACATGTACTTTGTTTTTTTTAATATTTACTTCACTGTGTTGTTATGTTTGCCAGAGATTGCTGAACTTGTTTCAAAACGCTTCCTCCTGTCTTCTGTTCCCATAGAATTCATAGGTGTTGATACCGAAACATGGTTTTTGTTCAAACCTTTGAATGATGCCACGGCCAAAGTCGAGAGAATAAATTCTGGGCAGACTAAAATTATTTTTAAAAACGGCACCAAAGCAGAAATCAGACGAGCTGTACATTCGTCACAACTGAAGTGTTCACTCGTTTGTCGTTAATACATTATCTACACAGCCAGATTTCTGTTAGATTGTTCTATTACTGAAAACGGTCTGAAGACATAAAAAGTAAAAAGTGTGGCCTTCTGTTGCACTTGAAAGTAATGACAATATGGAACAAAATACAACCACTATTCCCAAAAAGTTGGGATGTTTTGTAAAATGTTAATAACAACTAAAGGTAATGGTGTACAAATCCTTCCTGACGTGCTGTATGTTCAATATATCACAGCATAGACAACATATTTAAAACCTGAAACTGTATTAGGTTTTGTAAATAAATGATTATTATGAATTTGATGGCTGCAACAAGTTTTTAAAAACTTGGGACAGGTACAAGAAAACCATGAAAAAGTAAAAAAAAAAAAAAAACAGATTGAAACATTTAAACAGATTAATTGGTAAGAGGTGAATGAAAGAGACATTTTTGAAAGGCTCAATCCTTCAAAAGGGAGGGGGGGTTTCACCAGTATGGGCACAACAGCATGAGAAAATAGTCAGTCAAAGAAAAATGTTGCTTAATGTACAATTGCGAGAAATTTAGGTCATTTATTAACTAAGGTCTATAACATTATTAAAGTATTCAAAGAATCTGGGAACGTCCATGTGCATAAAGGCCAAGGATGAAAGCCAACGCTGAATGCCCGTGACCTTCGACCCCTCAAGCGACACAGCGTTCAAAACCAATGTCAGACAATAAAAGATATAACAACATTGGCTCAAGAATACTTCAGGAAACCTTTGACAGTAAACACAGTTCACCGTTACATTTGTAAATGCAAACCATGCATAACCAACATCCAGAAATGCCAACGACTTTTCTGGGCCTGAGCTCATCTGAGATGGACTAACACGAAGTGGAAAAAGCGTGCTGTGGTCTGACGAGTCCACATTTCAGGTATGTTTTGGAAATATTGGCCATTCTGGCCTCAGGGCGAAAGACGAAAAGGACCACCCTTATTTTTATCAACAAGAAGTTCAAAAGCCAGCATATATGATGGTAAAGGGGTATGTCAGTGGCCACGGCGTGGTTAACTTGCACATATGTGGGGGCACCATTAATGCTGAGAGGTACATACAGATTTTGGAACAAAATATGGTGCCATCCAGACATCTGTTTCAAGGATGTCCCACTGTGGCCTGGTGGCTCAATGGGTAGAACATCAGACTGGGATGCAAAAGTCTCCTGGTTTGAATCCCAGCCCAGCCACCAGGTGTGTCCTTGAGCAAGACACCCAGCACTAGCTCATTGTAACCTGTATGTAAAACATGAGTTGCTTTGGATAAAAGCATCTGTCAAATGAATAAATGTATTTATTCTAGCAGGACAATGCTATGCCACATTCTACACACGTTACAACAGTGTGGCTTTGTAGTAAAAGAGTGCAGGTACTTAATTGGACTCCCTACTGTCCAGGTGTGACCCCCATCAAAAATGTGTGGTGTATTATGAAGCACAACATACAACAGGATTGTTGAGCAGCTTAAGACATACATCAAGCAAGAATGGCAAAACCTTCCACTTTGAAAACTTCAGCAGTTGGGGCCTTCTGTTCCTAAATGCTTACTGAGTGTTGTTAAAAGAAGAGGTGATATAACACAGTGGAGAACAAGTACATGTGTTAACTTTTTTTAGATGTGTTGCAACCATCAAATTCATAATTGTTTATTTACAAAACCCAATACAGTTGATCAATTTCAACTCTAAATATGTTGTCTCTATGCTGTATTCTGTTGAATATATGTCAAAAACGATTTATAAATCATTGCATTTTTTTTTACTTACATTTTAGAAAATATCCATAACGTCCATGTACATAAATGACGTGTAACAAAACACATTTGACTCTGAAGTTTCTGTCGTCTCACAAAATACCCAAAATGACATAAAATATCCATGTGGATATAATGACCCACACTTACTGTTAACTGTGTTCACCTGACCTCTATTACCACAATGCATGCAAGACTTCCCTGGAGCATTGTGAGGAATTGCCCTATGACAATGTCAGTTACTAAGTGCTCTCTGTGCCCTGTCTGTCTCTGCCACATTATCCTAGAACATCTGCTCTCTAGCTGTCCCTGCATCTGCCCAGCTTTGTATCAACCCTGTGTCACCTTGCTCACAGATGGACCTTCACAGATTGTTGACCTATGCTGCCTTTTCAAGACTACAACTTAAGCACTGCAGTTTTTCAAGTTTTGCTTGTTTTAACTCTGCAAATGGACTCTCTGCATTCTGTCTTGTACAGCATTACAATTGACCTCGAGCAACCCAGGGAGGGTGCTCCACGGCTCCATGTGTTTAATAACACAAGCACGTCTCCATGATACTGGACGCAAAAGCCTGCTCTGCATTCCGTCTGAGACCGGTGTAAAGTGCAGGAGTACGACGTAATGCAAATAGTGTGTGTTAGAACAAGGAGCTGGTAGGACCAGGGCGGGCTGATTTGCTTGGTGAAATGTACTTAGAGCTGTGAAGTGCTGACGTCAGGGAGCAGGGCACTGGTACAGGACAAGCAGACAAGTCAGCTGACCCATGACTCAGGCTACATGTCAATGCTTTCCCACCAGCATGTACCACTGCTCTGCTGAAAGCAGCTGGACTTTTGGCACACTCATAGGACGTGCCCAAAGGCGTGGCACTGCCCACACTTCAGGGATACAGAGGACATGTAAGCAAATACAGAATTCAGAAATATGCACATGCCCCTCATGTTTGAGTGTGAGTGACAGATGTGTGGGGGGTGGGCATTGTTGCTGTGAGCTGTGCTGCTACCCCACCCCCCCTCCCGGTTTGTGGGTTTGTATGCAGATCCAGTTCTCTTTGTGCTTTTTGCATGTCTGCCCTGCACCCATGAGAATTTCCTCTGGGCTCCTGTTCTTTCTCCCACATTCCACAGGTGTCAAGGTGAGCCAGACACTCTCTATTCTGCCATATCTGTGACTGGTCTCAGGATTTCAGATAGGTGATTTAGACCTTCAGAACCTAAGTGTTACCTGCACCAACTTATAAACACAAGACATTTTAAACTACCACCAAAATAAAGTATGGCATGCTATACAACTTCAACTAAACAAATTCAATGTTAAAATCAATGGTTCAGCCAAATAAAATTAAAAGCTTTTCCAACAAACTAGTGCCAAGCTCAGGATAGCATAACCTGCTAACCTGCTAAACACAGCTGTAACAAAAATATATACATACAAAAGAGTAGCGTCAGCAGAACAATCTGACTGGAAACACTGACTGGAAAAGCATTTTTCAGAAAGTGCTACCTTAAGCAGGCTCTGGAGTGACAAGGCTACCTGATCGCAGTGGAAAATGGCAAACAATGGGGACCTTTGAGATAGCAGCTCATGGCGACGGAGGGCAGCAGACAGACCGAGAGGAGAGCTGGCTGCTCCAACAGGAAAAGGCCTCTCACACTATCCATTTCACTGGGCACACACAGAGCTGCTCTTTACACCACACGACACTGAGATAGGGCTGCCACACTTCTCCTAAATAAAGAAAATTTGGCACCAATGCCGTCTCTGGAGAAGCTGCCAGTGTAGCGGATCGAAAAATTACGTTTTGAAATGCCAAGAAGGGCACTTTTCCCTGTAAGACACTTCCTGGTTTAAACTGAATGTCAATCAAAAAAATAGCCAATAAGCTGCAGTTTAAAGTAGTCTGTCACTCAGTGCAGCCCCGCCTTTGGAAGGTGGCAAAGCCAAAATTTTCCCCCTTCACTCTCTTGAAGTAAACAGTTTAGAATCTGAGTTATGCTGACACGAAGGCAATAACGTGACTCTTAGGAACAAGAATTCAACAAAACAGATGTACTGCCAGCAGTAATTCATGAACACAATGCATGCTACAATGAAATATTAAAACCTGAACATACCATAAACATAAAACATAAAGAAGCAGCATTCTGCAGCGGCGACACAGAATCGTACTTTGTGTACAGTTGAAAATTGGCCCTGTGATCCTGTCGAGCACAAGACGTCATAAAAATGAGTTAATAAGAGCCCTTCTGTTTTTCAGTAACTTGTGGTTCCACTGTTATGTTTAGAATGTAGTCAAGTTATGCCTTTATGTTTAAAAAAATGTTTACACTGAATAATACCGTGAAGTGCCCTGTAACATAAATAATTTACAAATTTGGTCTTTGAGAGAAAACAGAATGATCAAACAGACTCTTTATTACTAAATTCGATTCGCTTGACTTAGACTTCAGGTGACTGACCACTCTGCACCACATAGTTCAGTGTTTTGCAGAAACCATGGTACGATGTCAAAATAATACCTATCTGATATGCCAAACCTGAAGCACGCAGATGAGATACAGCTCTGTTGTTACCCTGGTGATTTTTTTTCTAAGACAGCTCGATTTGCATGTGCTTCTTTTCCTATTCAAACACGCTGCCAAAGCGACCTTTTCTGTCAATGGCAAAGCAAATGCAGTCAATCCTTGGAATCGGGGAAAGTCACTGGCAAACTTGTTCCTTTCCTGTTCCAGAATGGGAGGTGACCTGTGACCACCTGCAGGTTTACAATCACTGTTGATAAAAACTGAAACTCAGACCATCTGTGCTACACAGGACATCTAGATCATTACAAATGAATGTTAATTACTACCACTGCAGTCCCGCACTAAGGCACTCGGTTTGGGCAACTAGGGCACTTAATTGCTATGTGTCTGCTCCAGCATCTTGTAAAGTAAAATTCAATGTTCCCAGAATGGAGTTACCAATAAACCCTGCATAATTTTTGATGGTTATATCTCTATCTTATATGCTGTATATATATGATCATCATTATCGTTATCATCATCACGCACCGTGGGCCCATCGCCCGTAGGTGTCCGAAGCACACTGCACTGCTCGTCACCACTCACTGTATATATGCATGTCTTCGTATGTCTGTTTTTTGCAGTACCAGTATATACAGTATATATAAAAATACTTGATAAAATTGTATGTCACCAATGATTCGCATAGCTGGGAAATACACTGCAACTATGAAAGGCAGGTTGATAGCATGTTAGCACTAAACTCTCATAACATGGTAGATACTGTCACTGAGGCTGCCACAGAAACAACTAAAAGCCTGATGCACGTGCTGCTGCAAGAGTCTACACTTGTGGCAAAGTGTGATTTTTTTGCAAAAGCAGAGCTGAACGGCATCCCATGTTCTCACGCGGCAGTCCAAGGCTTCTTGGGCTGTATCCTCATGGTTCAAAACAGGTGACGTTAAGCCAGACCAGTATACATGCAGATGTTTTAGGTAAATTAAGCACCGAGCTGCTGGATAAGAAATACACGTTCCCCAACCAAACTCAAGTAACCTCGTCTGTGACAGTGATCGCCCTGCTGGAACTCGGAGAAGACCTGACAAGCGCTGACACCTACGCAGAACAATCTGGAAGGTTTGGTGAACATCTCTGAAACCAGAAGGACATACGTCTTGTCTTTACAAACCATGTCTGGAACCCATGGCAAAAAATTGCTGGTGACATGCCTTTTAGCAAGAGCAATAACACCCCTCAAAGTGGTCTGCACAGATGAAGAGTAGACCTTTTCCTAAGGGTCATAAAAAGCCAGACAGTCGTGTTTTACTGTGGTTGCGTGGAGCGCCACTCATCAGTTCCCCAGTGGCCACAGTGTTAATATTTCACATCTAGAGCCATGTGGATCACAACAATAGCAAAAACAAACAAACTAAGTCTCTCAGTTGCAACCTGACTCAACCCAAAGATGATAGTCCTAATAGTAACAATATTCTAACCCACTGTGATCTACAATCCATGTTTAAAGACTGGTTACCACCTATTGTTCACTTAAGTGTGTGTTATATTTCATTGCGTATGTAAAATGCCTGTGTATTTCCACAGTTCCCATGTGTATTGCACCGCTAAGCGTTTTCACAACCTCAATGAGCTAGTTGCATTTTGTTGAGGGCTGAGGAAAACACATGTATATAAAGATTTCACTGTATATACTTTGGGATGTTGCAATAAATCTGAAACTGAATCTGAACAGTATATCTTCTGTGGCCAGACCAGCATCAAGAGGGGCTGAACAGGTGACCGTCTGGATGAGGATGACTATGGGCCAGAATGTAAGGTGTTGTCATGGTGATGCTCCTGTAGGAACAGTCAAAATGTTCTGCTTTCATGAGGATGAAGCATTGGAGGAAAATTAAACCATGTGGATCCACTATCAAAGGGAAAAAAGCAGACCCAAGTTAATAACACCCCATGGGCTACAGCATGATCTAGCCAAGGAAAACTCCAGCGATGCGAACAAGAGGTCAAAGTACTGTGTCAAATGCAGCAAAGTGCATCCTTTGGAGCTGCAGCTGTAAACGCTGAGGTTAGTGGGTGCAAATGTGTTAGGGAGTGAAATTGCACAGATGTCTGATGGAGCTCTCACTGCCTGCCACATCTCCTAGAGACACTGCATCTTGAGGGCAAAAAGCACACTGGACAGAGACTACCCCAGTGCAAGAAAAAGGCAAAAAAAAACCTGCACCAAAACACATCTGCCACACACACTCATACATGTGAAAGGCCAGAAGGAAAACACATAGGATTGTTTGCTAAAAAAAGTATGAAATATATCGAGCCTCAAGGTATTGACACATTTCACAAGCTGACTTGCACAAAGAGGGACAATATTTCCTTTCAACACAAGACCAAGAACGATTTTATCTTGTTTCTATGACTACAAAAAAGAAAAAGAAAGCACACACACACTAGCCACGCTACATTGCCTTTGGGTACGACACATCATCAGACTGTTTTATTGATTTCTACCACTTTTATACTGTGCAGTAAATAGTAACCATAGCACTGAGATGGGGGGCTTACTGACCTACCGGGTCTTCTTGCTCAGGGCACAGTCTAAAACAGACAGACCCATTTTAAACCTGATCGTTTGCCTGCGTTTGTGCATTTCTCTGCAGGTCCCCCCCCCCCCACCCCCCAGCCTGACAGAACATGCTCCTTCAAAAGTCCCTTCCAGTGCTTTGTGCGTTTACAAAACACGTTAATCAGCAAAGGGAACTTAACAGGACTCGTGTTTGCCGAATAACGCAATTTCTATTGTTTCACTGGGGACTACGATATCATGTACTACCACCACATCTGCAGGTTATTCTCCCCCAACAAAATGCATGCAGAAGTATTTTGGGGGGGGGGGGGGAATCTAGTGTACACAACATCGCTGGATTTCAGTTTGATCATTCGGGCAATAAAACACATCTAGCAAAATGGAAATAGAGCACTTGTTTAACACGTAATTTGTTTTTAACACGTCTGTTTGTCTTACAGTTTGCATTATTCCCTGGACTCAGAATGTCGTGTAACTATCAACATAAATTATGTATTCAGTGTTTATCACAAATGACAACCAATACATTGTAGAATTTTTCTAGAAACAAATCCAGACGGCCAAACTACATTCTGCAAACCACGGTTTAAGTCTTGGAACATTAGGCATAGAACAACACTCTTTTGGTGTTCAGGTTAATGCCTCTATAAGTACCATTACAGCGCGAGATCCCTTTTTTTTACCGGGGAACATGTCACGAGACAGAAATTTCCCAGTCGCAAATCCGCCTATCCATACCCGAATACGACAGAAACTGAGAAGCCTGAACAGCGCACTTTAATATTAACGCCATACAGTCTTGCTGTTTCGTGCGATGTTTAAAGTCGCGGCATGCTTAACTGCACTCAGATCTGACGGATTTTGTTAACCGAAGGTGCAACAAGCTGCATATTCCTCAAAAAGCGGATAAAGCACTGGCTGCGGATTGAACCCACTGACAGCATACACACGTCGCATTTGTAAACCTGAAACATCACTTGCCTGCAATATTACGTAATTTCACACATTCCCATAACTGGCTTCCCCTGCTACTATAATGTGTATAGAGCCGAGTTCGCATCAGCCGCAGCTGGAGGACCGCTATGTTCTTTTCCCAAAGCATGTAAAATAAATACGCTTAGCTACTGTTCCATTAAGGGGAAAACAACGTGTCATATATTGAAAATACGAACAATAGATAATTTTGTTACATAAATACATTTTATCTAAACTTGACAGTTTTATCTAATTTGATGGAAAATATAGGCTACTGTCACACCCCGCCGAAGTCTGCCACAGAGCTGGATCATTAGCAGTAATCAGCTATCGAGCCATTAAAAAAAACCTTCGATATGCCAGCTGGCACGGAAGTTTTTTATATGGCACCTGGTTCACGTAGCAACTCTGCTTGATAGGGAGGCAGGTGAAATACCCAGATAAGTTGTATCAGTCAGTGTCTAAATTGCTTACCTTAAGAAGAAAAAATTCTTGTACATCAAGAATAACCTTTTCAGATTGTGATCGCCTTTTTCTTTTTCTTGATTTCAGACGTTTATATTACTCCAGAAATGGGCACACATTCGACTGGAGCATAAGCGATTACCACGCTACGGTTTAGAACGCCTGTCTCCCTTCTGCTGGAGAGGAACACGGAGTCCTTCGCAAGAAAGCAGCAGTCCCCGCCTCCTCCTGTGCGCTCAGCGCTTTCCCAGCCCTCAAGACCTTTCCTAAATGTTTCAATGAAGCGCCCTTCCTTCTGATACACTTAAGAGGTGTCGGTGTGTGAAAAAGAACATGCAGAATATAATGACACTTTCAGATTAATCGGTTTGTTAAAAAATTATTTCCCCCATCAATGTCATTAGAAGTTGACAGGAAACCAGTAGGATGACTTGGAGTACAGGTGTAGCTCTTACTTTGGTCTTCCTTCGTTATTTATATACATTTGTGATTATTATTTTATTTTATTGGACTCGTTTCTTTTAGTTAGCTGTTATTTAGCAAGCAAAAACCTAATTTACGCGCAATTACAGTGGTAAATTAAATGTGGCTGTTTGATCTTTTTTGACCGTCCTAACTTATTTTGCATGTTCATGTACTTAGAATTGCTGATTAGTATGAAATATACGGTAGTTCTGCTGTTCAGTTTAAAACGAGTCTTAGATATGCCTACGTATAAAGTACACGTATTTGTGGTATTCTGTAGGTATACATTGTGTGATTACATTATAATGTATTTAGTTTCCATAGGCTACCAGACCTTATACCAACCTGTTTCATGAAATGTGTGAGCTACACAGATTTTTGACAGAATCAGTTTGGTTAATAAAACGAAGTAAATTATAATAACTACTTCAACTATTGTAAAACATCTACATTTTACATACTGTGTGAATAAATACATTACCGGAAAAGTGTTCTGTGATTTTGGTACTTCTGACTTTGCATGTCCATCTAGTGGTTACTTTTCAAAACAACATTGAATATTTGTTTTAAAGGCTGGTTCTGAAACAAACAGTACGTTGGGTGACACAGATGAGTTCTAAAATTACATTTTTTTTACCGTAAAAAGAAAAAAGGGAGCAGAATGATAATTTTCTAACCATGTTTATTTAAAGGAACGAAGAATGTGGACTGATATTTTTTAGACTGTAACCGGCAGACAGATGGAATGGAATTAAATTAAAATGAATTCACCCTATTATATAATTTATTTTCCAATTTGCTGTAGTTGGGATTATTTTCACATTAGTGACAGAATTCCACAAGATAACCAGGACAGTGGTCTCCTAGCAACACGTCAGGCTGTGGGAAACTAGAAGACAAGTCAACGTCCAGTAATAGCAGATAAAACAGCATAAAACAGTTGTCTTTCTACACGGGCAGTCTAGAACGCAGAAGAACGTTTATCTTGTGCATGTAACGCTATGTTATTTTCAGTATAACTGATGTATAGTTTGATGTAGCACTAGTTAGTGTGAATAAAGGCTTTTTGAAAGCACATTTTTTAAAGTCTTCAACGTGGATGAAGGAACGTATGCGTTAGTTTGATTTTAAGAAAGTATATTTATTAAAAGATACGTAAATAAATAGCGTTTGTGGTGTTACGAAATATATCCCGGTAATGGGATTTAAAAAAATCTGTTATCCCGAATTTTAAAATTCAACCATAAGTGAACACTTAGCGACATCAGGATGTCCGTGACCTCTGCCACGTTGGCAATTGGGTTTAGTTCTCTCACGATTTTCTTTGGCAGCTTGCATGTGTGAATTTTGATTTAATGTTACGACTAATGCTACACTAGTGTCGTGGGAGTTTAAAAAAATGTAAACACCAAGCAATCTGAAAACAACGTTTGTAGAAAGGATGTTTTCTGTTCATTTCTACCATGCGTGCAAGGGGAGTTTTTTTGCAAATCTTTTGTTTACAAAAGAACCCATCCCTTTTTAGAGCATTTTGCCATCCCCAAGAAAGTACCCATTTAGAACAAAATCGTTGATTACATGTGAACATAATACAAATTGTTAGTTATTAGCATATACTTTGATCATAATGTAAGGCTCAGGCTCACAACCTCACAGCCCACACAGTTACCAGACAAGATGATTAGTCCACGAAGCTAAAGACCCAAGTTCCTCACCTGGGGAACTAATCATGCTCTTGTCCTGATTACCGGGGGATTCCTACCATAGCACTTTCACCACTGCTACATCAGCACATTCCTTCTTGCTTATTTCCTCTCTCACAGCTAAGGGAGTCAGTCTTGAAGGTCCCGCTAATTTGGACAGTCTGGCTCAAACTAGTTCTGACTTTTACATGCTGCCAGTCAGTTACCTGTGGTTCCCCTGAAGGTGTAAGTTTCCATGCTGGTACAACTAGGATCTTTTGTACTACTTTGAGTTTTTTATTTCCTTTGCATCAAGGTATTTTCACCCAAAGAAATGTCACACATTGGATGTTTTCTCTTTTTCGGGTCATTCTCTGTTCTAGTAGATCAGCAGAAATACTCAGACCAACCCGTCAGGCACCAGCAACCATGCCATGTTCAAACTCACTTAATTCATGTTTCTTCCCTGTTCTGATACTCAGTTTGAACTTCAGAAGTTCGTTTTGAACATGCCTGCATGTCTAAATGCATTGATTGGCTGATTAAATATTCGTGATAATGAGCAGTTGGTGTACCTAATAAAGTGGCTTTTGAGTGTATGTCTCACAATACCCACCCTTGACATGTAAACAGTACTGGTGGCTCAGTAGCCAAATCTACTATTTCTATCATTAAAACATAGCATGGCTAAGATAAAGCAGCAAAGAATGATGGGATGCAATACCCCAAGGAATGGCCTAGAATGTTGTGGTTGCCACTGATGGAGGTAAGCCTTAACCTTCACACACACACACACACACACACACACACACACACACACACACACACCCAATGTGATAGGTTTCTCTCCTCTTTCTAGAACCAGCCAGACTCTTGGAGTTTCATACAGCTGTCAATGACTATCTCCCCCCACTAACACCCTCCCCCCATATTTAGGAGACCAGACTCTTCGTAGTGAGTGTTCAGCTGTTACACCTATTCCGTAAATAGACCTCTAGAGGGACAAACCAATAACCAAAGGGGTGACCATGGTCTACAAACCATCCTGTAGAAAGCAGCAGTAGATAACTTTAATGTCTTTCTTCCATTCTATATATACCTATTTAGTGAGGCTGACTATGGCCTACACAGCAGTGCTGTAAACAATTTCACTTGCTTTAATTTGAACAGTAGTCATTGCTGGGTCCTGTGCTCCCCCCCCTTCTGCTTGAATACTAACTGCACCTGACACCATGGCTTCTGCCCATCTCATTGAGATATAAATGGAGTACGGTGCCTAGTCACACCGGAACAAGAGTCCATTAAACAGCAGCTACGCAGACAAACAGCACACTACTGACCTGAGAACAGAGAGTGAAGGCCTAAACTGACAAGGTACTGTACGCTGTACATATTCTAGTCTGATATATAGGGGCTAGATTGCCCTGTTGGGTGTACCGATGGCCTGTTATTGTAGACGGGGGTTGGGGACATGGTAACTGTCACCCACATGTCAGTGGTGTGTGGCCACTGGGTTGCAAACCAATGCCCAAATAAGGGTAAAGAGAAGAGCCTTTAATATTTGAGATACCATGTGCTGGTCCATTTGCTGAACGGATTTTGGGTGACGAGTTTGTTGTAGGGCAGAAAGGTAGGTGTGCTGCATTTTACAAACCACATTTTTTTACTATTAACATGAATTTGTTTTATATACTATGGCAGGCTTGAGTGTTACAAAGAATCTGCCGCTCCTTCTAGCTAATGAACAGTGTATTTCTGACACAGAGCCAAAAGTCTTACTAGCACGTCCTTACTCGCAATATCTTTTTTATTTGGTGCAAAATAAGATAATATATTAAGTAATTAAAACATTGTCTATACATTTTGTTTGTTAAGCATTATTATGTGTTTTTAATCCTGTTTTAATTCACATCACAGTTTAAAATCCATCTATACCTTTTTCACACCTCTAATCCTACACAACTTTTTTTCTTTTTTTTTTTACACTGGGCCAGTCTGTTTTAATTAACTCCCATTCCATTCAATGCAGTTATAAGAAACTGTGTAAATGGCTCCATTTGTGTTACAGATGGATGACCCAATACAGCTTAAAGATGAAGGAAACAAGCACTTTCAGGCAAACGAGACTGACCAGGCCCTGGAGTGCTACACCAAGGCAATCAAAGTGTGCCAGGACAAGAAACTGCTGGCTGTCCTTTACAGAAACAGATCGGCCTGCTACCTGAAAAAGGTAACAGCCACGTAAACACACACACTCGCCCGTTTACTCCCCCTCCTCCCAGACACACGCACACGCACACACAGTAAACACAGCATATTTGTTTTACCAACAATTAATTATATTTAATAGTTTTATTGTGTTGCTTTGACCTTTGAGCAGAATTAAAAATATTTGTAAATTTCACTTATTTGTTAGAATCATAATATTGCATGCATAATATTTGTTTTATGCTTACAGCATTTTGTTAAGCTGTGCATTCATGTGATGTGCTTTAAGTTCCTTCAAACCGAAGCTTGTGTATTTGTCTTTCTTTAGGAGAATTATAGCCAGACAGTGTCGGATGCTTCCAGAGGTAGGTACTGTACTGTCATGTCAGATGAAGTTTGATGGCATTGAGGATTAAATTCAGACACAAATGAACTAGACATGGACTCTGACCAACAGATGTCCCCCTGTGGTAGTTAACAACAAAATTACAAAACCCTGCTATAAAAAAGTTTTTTATTTTTAAAAAAAAATAGTTCCTCTTAAGCCAGTAAGCCCTGTCTTTGCCCTAGAGGGTGGTTACCCACTCCTCTGGTATGACTGCCCTGCACCTAAGAGACACATTTGACACTCACTGTTACGACCACTCCTCATGAGCAGCAATTGACGTGGATGCCTCAGACGTCAAAGCCCTCTTCAGGAGATGCCAAGCTCTGGAGAAACTGGGCAAGCTTGACATGGCCTTCAAAGATGTGCAGAGATGTGCTACCATAGAGCCCAAGAACAAGACCTTCCTGGACACGTTGAGGAGGCTGGGTGCTGAGATCCAGCAGAAGGTCCACTCTCTTTTCTGGCATCTTCTTCGTATCGATTTACTAGGATGTTTACAACATCGCCCCATTGGTTACAGTCAGATTTAATTAAATTTATGATTCAGATACATTGTATGTAGAATATGTAGAATTTTAATGTGATTTACAGTTTTTTAAGGAAAATGTAATTGATTTTAGAAAGACAGCATTTGGGCTGTCAGCAAATATAAGGAGTGTTTAAAGATAAAAATTCTCTAATTCCAGTGTTGCTGTTTTTTGTTTTTTAGCTGAAGACAACATTTTCTACAGATTCCAGAGTGCAAAATATGTTTGACATTTTGCTCAATGATGAAATGGAGAAAGATAAGATTGAAAAGGTTTGCAGAAGGAGCTCTGAATAAAAACACATCGTGTCTTAAAAAATTCTTATTCTGTCCAATAGCAGCTATAGGATTGTTGACCCAAAATGTGATTTTTTTTTTTTCGTGAAGGCTGCTAACAACCTGATAGTGCTGGCAAGAGAAGATGCAGGGGCAGACAGAATCTTCCAGAACAACGGTGTTCCACTGCTACTTAAACTGATTGAGACAGGAAAACCGGAGATGATCCTGGCTGCAATTCGAACCCTGTCAGGAATGTGTACCGGACACAGAGCCAGGGTGAGACAGCAGATTTACCGAAGTAAAGGCATACAATTTTCAGAGTGTTTCCTCCAAAATTTAGAATCTAATCACATGAATGAAACATATACAAACTTTGTTTTGAACCTGTTGTGGTTTCAGATATTGTTTAAGGGAAAAAGACACCCGTTTTGTTTTCTGCATTTTACCGTAACGTTAATTAAACATAAAAATATCATAGGTTTGACAGTTAAAGGTTTGGCGTCTGAACTGAACCTTTTGTTGTTTTCCTTGTGGATACAGGCCACAGCTATCATACACATGCTTGGCATTGAGAAGTTATGCAGCATTATGGCTATGGACAATGAAGAAATTGCTCTAGCGACCTGTAACCTGTTCCAGTGTGTGTATGACTCACTTACTGGAGCAGACAACAGGGTTTATGGGAAGGAAGAGTCCCTGGTCCTGGGTAGGCAAACCATTCCTCAATTCATCTTCTTATTAAATATGCACATATAAAGGCGAGTGATTTTGAGGCTCTACTTGAAATTGTTATGGATGTTTAATAATATGTGTGACACTACCAGAAATAAATAAATGTTACCTTTTATAATTTTGTGCGTGCACATACACACATGCACATATACACAGACACATACATGTGCACACACGTGCACATGTATGTGTCTGTGTATATGTGCATGTGTGTATGTGCACATGTATGTGTCTGTGTATATGTGCATGTGTGTGCACATGTATGTGTCTGTGTATATGTGCATGTGTGTATGTGCACATGTATGTGTCTGTGTATATGTGCATGTGTGTGCACATGTATGTGTCTGTGTATATGTGCACACACGTGCACACACACACACACACACACACACATACACTTTACCTGAGAATGTGTTCTGTCCCACCCCTGCCACAGACTCCACAAAGGACCTGAAAAACATCCTGCTGGCTCTCCTTGATATGATCGTGAGCAAGAAGGTGTCTGGCCATGGGCGCGATCAGGCCCTCAACCTTCTTTCCAAAAACGTGCCTCGGAAGGACAAGAAAGACGCAGATCACTCCAGGACACTCTTCACCATTGACCACGGTGAGCACCTTGCTAGTTTACAATATTTGCTTCATTAAAATAAACCATTAATAACCCCAATAATATAGTAAATCAATTTTACTAATGGTTTTAGTGCATATTAATAAACATCATTATTAAAGAGTTGATCTAATTACATATTACATTTCTAATTACATATCGCTGACAAACAGGAGGCAAAAACATGAACTACTGTAAACAGAATTACTGTAAATACCTGTTTTACAATTTTACTTGATTGTGATTCTTATTGTATGAACTTCCTTGACAAAATTCCATACTGACTTTACCTTACATCTGTATAATGTCTATATTTATATACACTTACACACTTACATCTGGACAGACGGTCAGTGTATATTAACAGAACTGTGAGAGCAGAGTGTGGATATTCAACCAGAGCTGCAGTTTGCAGAGTAGGATATGCAGGCTTAGCTGCACGATACGTACGTGTCTTCCAGGCCTGAAGAAGATCCTAAAAGTGTGCGGCCAGGTAGCAGAGCTCCCCGACCAGCTGCCCATGACTGACAACACGCAGCTCATCGCCAGCGTCCTCCTCAGCAAGCTTTACGATGACCTTCGCTGTGACCCAGAGAGGGACAACTTCAGAGACATCTGTGATGAGTACATTAAGTAGGTCCCGTGCTGCAAGACACCCAGGCTCTCTTTCTAAAATCACCTCATCTAATCCATATTTTGACAACTAAACCCATAAGGACTGACTATTTACTATTTTTATGCTTATATTTCATGACTGTCTATAATGAAGCATTTTTAGTACAACATTTCTACTCATCCATAGTGGTTTTTATATAGATAACTTAAAGACTCTGTCCTTCAAGGAAGTCCACAAACAGTGCTGAACAGTGACTTAACCAACACCTCCGAGGCGCACAGAAAACATCTGTTTGCCATTCATTGAGAGTGACCACGTATTTAGCAGCTATGGAGATTATGAAAATTGCTAATTCCCTTACCAGTTTATCAATCCTCATGTCAACGGCATTTTTTTTCTCTCATGTCGACAGAGGAAAGTTTGATCCCAAGGACATGGACAAGAACATCCACGCCATCAACACCCTTTCGGGGCTACTGCAGGGCCCGTTCGAGTTGGGCAACTTGCTTGCGGGCCGACAGGGCGTCATGGAGATCATGGTGGCCCTGTGCGGCTCCGAGAGGGAGGTGGACCAGCTCGTTGCTGTGGAGGCAATCATCCATGCCTCCACCAAGATGAGTCGCGCCTCCTTCATCATTACCAACGGTGTATCCCTGCTCAAGGACATGTACAAGAAGACCAAAAATGAGAAGATCAAGATCAGAGCGTTGGTGGTGAGTTTGGTGCAAGGGGCATAACGTGTGAACATTAGGCATGTGTATAAATCAAAACTGAATATGGGTCAGACATGTATCTCTGTCTCATTCACAATATTCATTTTTAGTTAAAGTCTACTACAAATCAAATAGGGATGTGAATTTAAATGTAACAGTTTACCAGAAGTTTTGAGAAACCTAGTAGGCGTTGTTAGCTTGCTGTCATCTGCTGTCGCCTTTGTCTTCTGCACAGCTTGTTAACATTTCAGGCTTTGTAAAGTCCTGCGGCTCTTTACCCTCACACTGTCTTCCATATTTTAACACAATTCACTATTTTATATCTGTGAATTCTTGCTGATGTATAATCATCACCCTATATTCTTTTTAATAGGTTACATATTGACAAGCATTAATAGAGCCGTGTCAGGCTGAAGATGCAAACATCTCAATTGATCTGACCTGCACAGCCTTCAGCATTCTGTGTGCCTTTGTTCACTTGCAGGGTCTTTGCAAATTGGGTTCTGCTGGTGGTGATGACTACAGCATGAGGCAGTTTGCGGAGGGCTCCACAGAAAAACTGGCCAAGCAATGCAGAAAGTGAGAACACTGTCACATATTACCAAATTAAAGAGTATTCAGGCAGATGGTCTTTTCTGCCTCAGTGGAATTTAAAGTGTTAATATAATCCTGGGTCCACAACAATTGCACTGTAACGGTGTTCACTCTGTGTCCGTGTTTCAGGTGGCTGTGCAATCCCAATATCGACGTGCGGACGAGGAAGTGGGCAATCGAGGGTCTGGCGTACCTTACAAATGACGCCGATGTGAAGGACGACTTTGTTGAAGATGAACCTGCCCTGAGGGCCATGTTTGAACTGTCAAAGGTGCTTTGAAAAGTGCCTGACGAATTATGCTAAAATACAGTCAACGAGCAGTAATTTACAATAACATAAATATTGTAAATAAAAGAAAAGCACCACACAGATTTGGAATGTTAAAAATATACTGTGAAGATGTGGTCACCCAAGGAAAATGTTGCTGTCATTGTTTGTTAGTCCACAGACAAGACTATCCTGTATGCAGTGGCATGTACCCTGGTCAACTGCACCAACAGCTATGACAAAAAGGAGATTATTCCTGAGCTAATCCAGCTGGCCAAGTTCTCCAAGCAGCATGTTCCTGAGCAGCACCCCAAGGTACCAAGCTCAGCTATGCAATCAGCATGGTGACATTGAGGAGGAACTTGTACTCTACACCGTTACACTTTTACTCATTTAGCAGACGCTTTTAACCAAAGGGACTTACAACATTTCACACACGTGTTACAATGAGCTGGCGCTGAGTGTCTTACTCAAGGACGCACCTGGAGGCTGGGCTGGGAATTGGGCTTGGAAATTTCTGCATCCCAGTCTGATGTTCTACATATTGAGCCACCAGGCCGCATTTTGGCCACCATTAGGCACTGACTCAGATGACAACTCAAAACACAGAGTGTTTCATGCATTTAATCAGTCAGCAGCAAAACCTCCGCAACCATAGTCATCAAAGGCTGAAATCAGCAACTCTGGTTGAGTCATCTATAATTTCCAAAAGTATAGAATCTGTTTAAAACAATCTGGCATAATTTGAATTGGTTTGATTCAATTTGTTTCAGTGACCACACAGAAGTTGTTTGCTGTCAGTGACTGGATCGTTCTGCTGTTAGTCCACACTGATTGTGCTTTAAAAACCACAGAAAAAAATTTCTGCATACCATCCTTTCTTCAAAGTTTGTGCGAACCACTGCGATAACAGAGACTTCCTACCTCCAGGACAAGAAGGACTTTATCAGAAAGAGGGTGAAGCGGCTCCTGAAGGCTGGAGTCATCTCTGCCCTGACCTGCATGATGAAGGCCGACAGCACCATCCTGACTGACCAGACCAAAGAGATGCTTGCTAGGTCAGTATGTCTTCATGCATTGCTGTAACAAAGAAACACCTCAGGATGCTACCACAGTAGCTAGTGTAGAGTGTCTGAGCTCACTGTGGTCTTCTTCATCGCCCAGAGTGTTCCTCGCCTTGTCTGAGGACCCTAAAGACCGAGGCACCATAGTTGCACAAGGAGGAGGGAAAGTGAGTACTTGAGTTCTTCTAGATCCAGACAGAAGAAGCTGAATCATCTTAGCTTATCACAGTTGCAGTACCGTGGAGAAATATTCCTGCATAAGAAGATCACCTGCAGCTATTTCTTCTAGCTTCAAGCATTTAATATATGTATATGTATATTGGAAACACTGAATAAATGCATCCACTTACTCACCCACTGAATATACTCTGTATATGCTTACTCAAAATCTTAATTTATCTATACACCTACTATGACTTGTTCAGTATAAAATGTGACATTATCTTGATTTTTTTGTTATTGTATACAGGAACTCTATATTTATTTTCAAAGTGAGAAAAGTCATTTAATTTTCCTGAGACGGATCCATTATGTAGACGTGCACACATGATTGAAGTTTAAATGAAGCTGACTGTGGGTTCATGTCTGAGTAGCAGACATGGCAGCTGAGCCTTTACGTGCGTCGCGTGACATGCTCTGATACCGTCTGTGCAGGCACTGATCCCACTGGCCCTAGAGGGCACAGAAGTGGGCAAAACCAAGGCCTCTCACGCTCTCGCCAGGATTGCTGCCATCTCAAACCCTGAGATCGCATTCCCTGGGGAGAGGGTAGGTCTGCGTCTCACTTACGTAAGCGCTCTGTCCCAGAGGGGTTGGTAAAGGAGGCAGGGTTCCTTTTTTATGATTATTTTTAAGAAGTAATATGGTGAATGACACATTGAGTTTTGAGGCTTTTTAAGAATATGTAGATAGTGAAGATGTTGATATATATTCATAAAAACCCCTCACCAATGATTTATAGACCCTACCAGTAGCCTGACTGACTTTCCCTTCGTCCTCCTCCCCCCTCCGTGTGTGTGTGTGTGTGTGTGTGTGTGTGTGTGTGTGTGTGTGTGTACGCGTATATGTGAGATAGATATATGAAGTAGTCCGGCCCCTGGTGAGCCTGCTGAATGCAGAACGAGATGGCTTGCAGAACTACGACGCCCTCATGAGCCTTACCAACCTGGCGGCTCTTAACGATAAGCTGAGGTGGGACATCTTTCCCATGATTCCCACATCATCCTGCCTAACCTTGCTTTACCTCACATCACCCCATATAAACCCTTCATCACCCCTCATTATCCTGCATCAACCCACATTACTGCCATGACTTCACAGTACCCAGTGCTAGTTCAAACACATATAAAGATATATGATCAACAATTAACCTGCTTTGCTTCACTGATAACCTGAAAAAGGAAGTGCTGTAGTTTTTAATTCAAAGGTTGTATTTAATAACACTGTATATATGGATGTTGTATTACATGTGTTGGGAATAGAAACTTTATAGTGTGAAGTGTCTGTAAATTATGCCCAATCACTTAATTGTCTGTAAACTTTAGAAAGAAGATTGTGAAAGAAAAGGCTATTCCTGAGATAGAAAACTACATGTTTGAAGAGCATGACCAGATCAGGCAGGCGGCCACTGAGTGTATGTGCAACCTGGTAGTCTGTAAAGATGTGAGTATCCAAATAATATTGCAGCAAAATGTCTTGTTCATAACTCATATATGGAGGATTGTAGAACTAAACGTGTGTGTTTTGTGGGCCACCAGGTACAGGAAAGGTACCTGGAGGATGGTAATGACAAGCTGAAGCTGCTGGTCTTGTTGTGTGGAGAAGACGACGACAAACTGCAGATAGCAGCGGCCGGGGCTCTGGCCATGCTCACGGCCGCGGAGAAGAAAATCTGCACCAAGATGACTCTGGTGGTGTGTGTTCCAGTTTGCTTCAGTACACAACTCCATCTCAGTCCAGTAACAAGCTCTTTTAGATCTCCAGGCTCCGGCCCTTTGGCTCCGCTTGGTGTCGCGTTCCATCACCAGCATGTCACACCTCACCCTTTCTAATGCACGAACTGTAAACTTCGAACACTTCCTTCTCTGAAGTCACAGACGCTAATGTAAGCCTAGCTGTTCACCTTAGCAGATTATCCTCCAGTTAACTTTTTTTGTCAATACTCTAGACGGTCCAGTGGATGGAGATTCTGCAGAGGCTGTGTCTCCATGACAACCTCAAGGTCCAGCACAGAGGCATAGTCATCGTCTACAACATGCTGGGTGCCGACATGGAGCTGGCCAAGAAGCTGATGGAAAGTGAGCTGCTGGAGATCCTCAGCGTGGTCAGCAAACAGGAAGAAAATCCCAAAAAGCAGGAGGTGATCGAAGCGGCCCGCGCCTGCCTCGTTAAGGCCATGGAGCTGGGTCTCATCAAGCCCTTCTCCTAAACTGCAGGACCAGACGGGTCACCAACCCAAAGCTGGGCTTTCTCTTCCATACCTTTGTCTCTCCAGAGGGTCTGGAGACATAGCCAACGTATGGTTTACTTTTTCACAGCGAAAGACTGAGAAACCTTTGAAATTTGACACTACAATGTAAACATTGTTAATTCAAGTGCCAGTTTTTATCTGTAGTAATGGCCATTTCAAAGGACTGACAGATTGACAAATGATTGTAATGTACATTTTGTACTGAAACCATTGTTTTAATACACACTTATCGATTTTTGTAAATGCCCTGATATTTTAGCCTTCTCATGGTGCCTACCCAGTTATTTCTTATGTTCTTATGTTTAGACATTTTAGGCTGCTGGTTCAAGACCTAAACTTGAATTTCTTCAGTGCTACATAGGAGGTGTAGAGTACATCCTCCTGGACACATTAAGTGGCCAAGTCAATACAAACAGAGTTTTTGTATGAATGTTGATGTAAAAATTTTATGTCCTGCCTTTACATTTATTTTGTTATTGGCATTCTCCATTAGCGTCAATTATATTTTATCATTTCAGTTAAATTGAACTGATACCCCAATATACACTGCTCGTTTTGCAAAGTGCACATTGTGATAGCTCATTATTTGTTGTTTGGAAGTGGGAGTGTATTTAGTTTGTTTGAAGTGTCTATAGTAATGTATTGTGCTTATAACATATTGTTTGGTTTTAAAACATCACCAAACTTGCATGGATCTGGTACAAAAACAAGATTTTTTAAGGAAAAAAAAAACATTTTGGAAATATGTTGAAAAAAAAGATGTCTTAATAAAACTGTCATAGTGTTGTGTCACCATACATTAAGGATTTTTAGAAAGACACTCACCTTCGGTGATACCAGGCTCTGACCATTGTCACCCACCTTATGAAGACAGTCAGTAACGAATTTCCAATAAAATTGTCCAGTAACGATGGCAGTGCTAGTTGTGTTAAAAAGGCCTAAGGCTGTCTAAAGACCTGAATTACCAAGAGGGGCCCCAAGCCCAGGGGTAGGTTCAAAGGCACATGTACAGGGTCCCACGATTTCTTGATCTGCACATAGTTGGCAGCCCACCTCATGGGCCATTTTATTAAAAATGACAAAATTTTACATTAGAAGATATTATTAGATAGAAGTCATCACACAGATGGGTCTCTGCTGTTTTACATCACAGACTGCCTTTTACTAATGGAGTAACTTAAGTCCTTGAAGACCAGGTTTATAAAAAAAAAAAAAATAAAACACACCCATCTGGAAATGCTTTTGAGAGAGAGAGAGCATAAATTGTTAAATGACTGCAAATTTAGCAGAGCAAACTGAGTTTTGATTGTAAGTGTAAGCCACACACCTTGAGACATCAGTTTATTGCTCCTTCCTGTTTACACTACAAGAAACACCTTTATATAGTTGCGAATATTGAGAATACTAGAAACTAGGTGAATATTCTTTAAAATCAGCTATGAATTGAGCTGTTTCTGGGAAGAGAAGGCGGGTGCCCCGTTAGTCATACCGCAAAAGGAGTTCCCAGGTTTCGTAAATCAATCTGTTGGTGATGTGTGCTCCGCTGAATGCTCAAGACAACAGACAGCAAGGGGCGCTGTTTCCACACAATCCTCCTACAGCGCATCACAAGCGCAACATCAGCTCAAATCCTTACGCTTGGCCATTTTAATATTATTATCATTAATTTAAGTTTCCTGCTTCCAACACATCAGCTTCAGGTACAAAAATCTTCGCTTGCTGCCTTATATATCGCACCCACTTCCAGGTGCCATTGTAACGAGTTATGTTATTCACTTCACTCGCAGTGGTCATAATGCTACAGTTGATCGGTGTAAAACACAACACAACACGTTTTGATCTGTTAAATGCAAACCAAAAATAACTATTTTAACACAAATTTAATGTTTTTGCTGAAACTATCTGAGGACTCCTCTTCAGAAAAAAAATCAGTTTAGTCACAGACCATATCAAAATAACATTTTTTAATATTTACTGTGAAGACCAGGGCGTGTCACTGCACAGTAAAGCATCATAAAAGAGCAGTTTTGCTGTTGTTGAACAATGCTGTAATATGATTAAAACGTTTACCAGGTAATCTGACTAATCATTACACATATCAGACATAACACTACTTTTGAAGGGCACATTCGATTGCTGTTGAATATTTTCATTTGTGGGAGACCTGTATAAGTCTGTATACACAGAAAACCCGGGGGAAATTGAGGTTAATCGCAACCGTATTGTACATTTTGCAATGTTGCGGTAACGTTTGGTTCTCAAATATAATCAATAGTTGTGAAATTTGCCCTTTAAAAATCCAGGAAGACCCCCATACCTTTAATTCTCTTGCATATGTCCTTGCTGAAAAGAAATACCGTTGCATGTTTTCTAATTAAGTACGCGTATACAGTATTTTGTGCATTTAACTGTGTACAGCATGTAATTATGTTCCAGTAGGTCAATCAACCACCTTCTGCAAAATGGGTACATTGCTCAATGCAACGAACAAAATAAAAAGCTGGAACCGTTAAGAGTTTTTATCATCAAATAATTAGCATTATATTTGCTCTGGAGATTCTGAGTAAGGCACATCTGAAGACTTGGTTTACTAAATCGCCATCCGCTGTAGCGTCACAAAAACACAGTGAGATCTGCAGTGCGGTGCGTAAGGGCTCGATAACGGGGACACACTGGGGCGGGGGGAGAAGCCAGAATACCACACAGGAGACTGTCTTTGGTTTGGCCCCTGGTTCGAGACGTCGGCTCACGCTCATGTGATGACGGAGGGACCGCGGCGTCCCATTCGTTCGTGGATGTTGGAAATCTTCAGTGCAATGGCGATAAGCGGTCCCAGCACGGCCTGAAAGACCAGCGGCGCTGCGGTCACATTTAAGCACACCACGGGTGTTACTGCAAGAGTGAGGAGACGAGGCACATGCAGCCTCCATGCTGAATCGCTTCAGCTGCGGTAGTTGTACATAGGTATATTGTTGTTCTTTGTGCTCTTCCTACATCACCTTAAATTTGTTTCTCTACAGATGCTCATAAAGGATTTTTATTTCAGTCAATTTTAAAACACATTATGTAAATCAAGATGTTTGAGGGATAACGTGAATAGCTTAGGCGTCTTGTAATGTTGCCACTTATTACTTATCCTATTGTGTATTGTTGAACCAGTCTGTCATTCGTACCGCACACTCATATGGCAGTCATGCAACTAAATTAAGGACAGCAGAAACACACACAAACATGCGCGCATACACACCTGTGGCTCTCTGCTGTGTCTCTCTGGGTCCTTCTCAAAGCTCTCAGCGTATATCCGAATGGTGACCCCGACTCCGCCAGTAGAACCGCTCAGTCTGAAAATGAGCCTTGAAGAGTCTGAGAAAATGATCCGCAAGCCCTATAGGAAGACAACCGCTGTTAATACTTTAATATTTTTATTACAGCTGTAATATGTGGCTTATTTTTGGAGACATTTTATTTTTTGGTAAATTAAGTTTGTTTTCCTTTTTATTGACAAGAAAACTAATATTTACCTTTTCATTTATTGTATTAATCGTAGCTTTTAGGTCACTAGAATTCCAAGAGGCTTCACTAACAGAATTCATATAATAATGAATAAACAGGACTGTTAATCCGCACCTATTCCCATGCTAAAAAAAAAATTGAACCGCTGTCCAACAGAGGTCACTGTTGTCTCGGCGGAATCGGTACTGTTCAACCGGGACAAATTCACAGTGACAACAGCAGTGAGAAATGTTCATGCATTCATGCTCTATTATGGGGTTGTCCTGCGTGTGTTTGTTAAAAAAGTTGGAAATAGGAGAGACCAGGGAGGCCAAACTGAAATGTTGGCTGCATCACCTCCCTTGTTGTGGTGTGAGGGAGACTGCAGTGAATTTGGTAGCTGACTCCATGACATTAGAGTTCTAATTCTGTAAATCCCTTTCCCTCAGCCTTTGTCATCAGAACAACATCGACCACCCCCCCTCCCCCATCCCAGCGCCAGCCCACTCTACTGCTCCCCTCTACCCCAGAGGTATGGCTCCATCACATCTAGGATGTTCAGACGACAGTTCACACCTCCTCTCCAACCAAAAAACAAGCATACAGAAGAGGAACAACAGCTGATGCAAAACCCTGTCTGTCTACAACATCAGAGACAGTCTTTGATAAACGGGTGCCAGCAAGACAAAGCAGCCAATGCAACCATAAAAAAAGAAGGAAAAAGTTTACCATCTTTTAAAGACGGGGATTAATAATAATAATAAGACTCTACTTAAACTGCTGGAAGTAGTTAACAGGTCAAAATATGTGACAGATGGTCAGTAGGGCCTATTTCATACACCTGTGCTATACAGGTAATGCCACACAACATGTAACAGCTGAACAGAAAGTAGCAGCCATGCCTGAGAATTCTTAGTTTGTATTAATGAGGTTTAGTTGGAAGGTAAAAGGTCAAAGGTTATATTACAGTGTAATCAAATTGGTTGGGAACCTATATTTTCAAGTGAATTTCTCTGGGAAGTTCTCTTAGAAATAAACTATGCAAAGCATGCGTGCGCATATGTGTGTGTGTGTGTGTGTGTGTGCGTGCGTGCACGTGTGTATGTGAGTGCTTAGAGACAGCATGCGGACTCTTAAGGATGTTTGTAATTCTCCACGCTTTATGAGAAGCTCCAGATCACTGTAACCATAATTGTTTGGATGCTCATTTAATATGGAGGGACTGGGGGCTAGCGTTTGGGAGGGACTGGGGGCTAGCGTTTGCACACAGAAATGCAGATGGAGAGGATGTGGAGTTTCCAATAATCAGGATATTCAGAACAATGTGAAGGGCAGCGACATTGCAAACCTAACAGAGGCTTGACCAGTAGAAGGAAATTCAAAAAAGGAAATGAAGATCTTTACAACAGACAGCTGTATTTGTGATAGAGGGAGAATTCAGCAGTGACTTGGTCACTGTATTGTCTTACTCTTATTTTGAATCATACCAACTTTATTTGACATCGTCCAGTTTGGTGCGGGACTGGTTTACACTTGTACCTGAACTTTGGTAGACATGTGGCCAGATTGTGACATAACTCATACCACAGAGGAGACAGACAGGAAGAAGCTACAACATCACCAGTGACCCTCTGCTGATTGTCTGTGGTCCAGGACATGCTGGGCCAATTACACAGGTGTGCAGCCAAGATCAACACCGTTCACAGGTGAAATACAGAACTGAGAGCCTAAACACAAGAACACCACAATGGTTTATCTATCATTATTCAAACCGATGTCTAATAATAACAACAACAACAACAACAACAAATTACACTTGTATAGAGCTTGTCAAGACATCCACAGTGCTTTACAATGATGTGCAGCACCCACTTGGATGACGGCACAGCAGCTATAGTGCAGCAGAAAGCTCATCACACATTGGCTTTAGGTAGGACGAAGAGGAAATACAGTGCACACAAGGGGAAATTAGGAAACCATTTTTGGAAAAATCAAGCCAGGTCACAGGGGGCACCCCTACACTTTACGAAGAGCACCCTGGGATTTTTTAATGACCACAGACAGACAGGACCTCAGTTTTACATCTCATCTGAATGATGATACCATGTTTTACAGTACAGTGACAGTCATTGCACTGAGGTGTCTGGACCCATACAGACTGCAGGGTGAGCGCCCCCTGCTGGTTCCACTAGCACCACATCCAGCAGCACCCACAGCTTCAGTGGGCAGTCTTCCATCCAGGTACTAACCAGGCTCAACAATGCTTAGCGTTTTGGGCTAGCACCCTTGGAAGCTGCACTGTGAAATCTGCTGCCTATCCTGGCTGCCTTTTGGAAACAAACTGTACAATCATACATAATTGTCTTTAAATTGGTGTATCAATTCGCAGCACATGCCTTAAAAACAACCACAAACGTCATGGTACAAAATACATTTCTAATAAATACAGTGTTACACAAACAGAAACTCCTCTGTGCTTTTAGTCAGACACCTTCTGACATCCCTAAGTGCCAAAGACACACGGATGTCTCAGGAACATCCCTGGAGATAAGAACATGTCTGATGCTTTCAGTGACAGCTGTTGCCTGACTCTAATGGCTCCTGCAAAGCCAAGAATCCTCCCACACTCATCTCTGAGCAGCACCATAAGTACATTCAAAGGTCTCTCGGCTGCCCCTCAGCCCCTGTTCCCCCCACCCAGATAGTGATTTGCTCTGCGTGTCCCCCTTGTATGTGTGTGTGTGTTTGTGTGTGTGTGTGTGTGTGTGTGTGGTTGAAGGGCTTTCAGCATCACACAAGTACAGATTCTCCTCCACTTCTAATTCCAGCAAATTTGAGACACATATGAGGAAAAATGTATCTTGTGGAGCAATTTCATGTGAAGTAAAAGCATATGAATGACCTGAATGAGTTTCTGACCTGGTTCCGGGCCACTGTTCCGTCCACTGGGTCGATGTATTCGTAGTTGTCGGCCTTATCCACGCTGTACACACTGTTTCCCACTGCAAACTTCTGGCTGGTGAACGCTTTGTCTGTGATTACAGCCTCCAAGTCCCTCATCAAGAAGAAAGCCGTTTGGGGCTCCAAGCCCTCGTAATCAAACCTGAGTAAATGTGCATGCACGCACACACACACACACACACACACACACACACACACACACGCACACACACAAACAAAACAGAAATGCATGTGTAACCACATCATGAATCCCATTTTAATTCACCCATATTTGATTCACCCTTTGTGACTATACTCAAGGAAACCATGGAAAAACCATGGCAGATCATCTTTTGAAGACAAACCACTTAAAAAAAAGAGAAGAAAATCCTGTGGATTGCCCTTATGCGGGACTTCTTTGTTGTTTGTTATATGAAATATCCACTCAGCATCCCAGGACTGGCCAGCTTTGCCCTGAGAACACAACCCACTCTGAGACTCTCACAGGCAACGGGAAAACAACTAAATAAAGACAGCAAGGAAAAAGCGGTTACATTTAAAAGAAATGTGAGGGATTATGATTGTACATGCAGAATATCTGTTACAACACAGAGCAAAGTGACCTTTATCTCATGTTATAACTATGCCAGATGTGTATAAAGAGTCTTGGTTGGTGTAGATAATGTGAGTCAAACAGCACTGCCTGCTGACCACCCCCACACAAGCAGTAAGGTGAAGGGGAGGACAGAGAAGAGTATGGAGCAGGCTTGCTGTCTCCCACCCCCCCCACCAGCACCGGCACTCTAACTCACCGACAGAAGTAGTTGCGGCCCAGTTTGGCCCAGTGCTCCTTGACGATCTCCTCGACGCCCTGCTTACGGGCAGCCATGATGGAGAGCCACATCAGCACCGACCACAGGCCGTCCTTCTCGCGGATGTGATCGGAGCCTGAGGCGGAGTATGGAGCACGAGAGGAGAGAGGAAGTGAGTTTCCCATGAGACAGGGCTATACAGGTGAGCTCTGAACAGGAGGCAGGGTATATGGAAAAATTGCACAGGTCAGCTCTGGGCACAAGACAGGGAACACAGAGTTATACAGGTGAGCTTTGGACAGAAGACAAAAAAAAAAGTTACACAGGTGAGCTCCACAAAGGTACTGTAGTACTGGAAGGAAAAAGTTCAGTGAAAATGTTTGCAGTAAACACAATTACAGAATATATCTTTTTTGAGATAGTGATACAGATACCAGCTCACATTTGAAAACACTGAAAATGATTTCAAGAATATCTTAAAGGTAGCGAAATATAAAGTCTAAACATATTTTCCTTCTACATGGAAACTGTCTGTCACTTTTATCCACACAAGTACAGGCAACTGTGATATTCAAAAGGAGTTTATTCGAGGTCAGGATGCTCACTGTTCCATGTACACCACATGTTTAAGGTCTCATGGGTCACCAGAGATACAGATGATGTTTTCCCATGGAAACACTGGGACCACAGCCAATGTTTCTTACTTTGCCATGTACCGAATACATGAGAAGCAGTCTTGCCTCCTCAAGTGACTTCCAGAGAAACATTTCCTTTGCTGCTAAATAACCATAAAACAATAACCTGAGAAATTACATGATACATTAATCCACCTTTTCTAGACCAGATCTTTAAAAATTTCAAGTACAGATTAAAACTAATAATTTATACTTAAATTTGTAAAATGCAATTAGAATATTATAATTTTTTATTGTTTTTTTGTTTATTTAGGTCACAAAGCCTTGTTAAACCATATTTCTCTGTCATATATTTGGCAATTATGCTTTGTGAAGATTATTTTATTTCTTAAAAGTCTCTAAACATTAAATTGTACAATACATTACAAATATTCATATAGCGTATTAAACAAATCCACATTTAATCTAACCATCTCTACTCAATCCTATGCAAGACTGAAATACACTGCCTTAAAAGATTATGACATGCATTTTAATGAAAGCTTGGTCGCAGAGGTGGATTATAAGAGTCTGTCTACTTAAGGAGTAACATAAGCTGTCTTGAGGGGCTTTGTAGAGCCTGAGTTAGTTCTGTTGGTCCAGTGCAGTAGGAACACTGTCTGGGAACACTGTTACAGTAAAGCTACACTTCCTTTGTGATTTTATACCCATTTAGAGACAAGAATTAATATCATCTGCAGAACACAAAATTAATTCTTTAACCAAAGGTGAGACAGCATAAGGAGCCACATTCTATTACACGAGTCTGCGATGGAATCTGGTGCGCATGTTCCGATAGGGATTGTCTGTCTCTCATTTCTCACGGCTAAGCTGTGAAGTCTGGCGCACTGATGTGCTAATTTTCCATGTGTGTGCTTCGCTTTGTTTGATTACAATAAGGTTGCCATGCAGCTGTCAATGAGGGCTCTTCCTGAGCCCCCCTCGTGGGTGGCTTTCCTGAGCCTTCGAAGATCAACGACTCCTAAACGGGCCGGGGTCCTGAGGCATCGTACCCTCAGAGAAAATAAGGTTAACACAACACATACTATAAAAAGCCTTCTCTAGATGGCCAGATGAAAGAGCTTCTCTCTCTTTTAATGCAACAACTCTTCATTTTATCTAATATGTAAATATATTTAATTCTGTTAACCAGATCACCAATAAGCAAAATGATCTGTTGATAGGGACCTGTGTTGTGGCGTCGCAGGATTGCGAGCTCTGACATCTCTGCAAGCATTCTTCTCAGTATGAACAGTAAAAAACTGGCCTCGGTGTACCTGCTTCACTTGTTGAGTCTAGAGTCTAAATCCAGCACATTAGATACCATACATAACAGAGCGCACACCTCAGCACTGGAATATGGAATATGGTTTTTTACAGAACACATATTCCTGAAAGACTGAAAATGATATACGAAAGAACGCAGGGATTGGAAAAACGCTGCAACATTGACACCTGAAGAACAGCAGTTATACAGTAAGAGATTGCATTACTTTACACTATTCTGTTTAAGCATACATTAACATTGGTGAGTAGATGCCCACAAGAAGGCATGTTAGCCATTAGCCAGCCATGGTACAGAACAGTCCTTTCTATGGAAATTATTGTCGAAAACCGCATATGTTCAACTCTCAAACCTGATACTCTCACATTCTGTCCCTGGTCCCATCACTAACAGATAAACTCAAAAACAAACAAAGGCAAACGGAACTGTTCATAAACAAAGACAATGTAAATTTTAAAATATGCTCGAAGGATTTACACACTGGAGATGAAAGGTACATTCTACTGAGACTGCAGTTATACTTTCACAATGTCCACAGCAAGGCCTGCAATCTGATACTGCACTATTTAAAACTAGGAAACAGGGCAGTGGATGTTTACCAGGGAGACACAAGGCCAGACCCCTAAGGCCCCAGTGATGCCGTCTGATCCGGAGAACAGTAATCCCAGCACTCTCTGCAGACATAATCTATTTTAACATGCTCTAAAATAGCACTGATTGTTAACGTTTCTCACTCCTCGGCATGTTAGCTAGGTCTCCGTGACAAAACAGTACACTCTACTTCCACCGCCGCATTTAAACAGCAGAAAGCAGATCCTTCGTAGGAGCATCCCTGTGGTGTGATTCTACGTTCCTCGGCGACAACGTTAGCGGTGAGTCCGCCACTGTCTTTGCTCTGGCACCTGCTCAAACCAAACTCTGTTTACATGTCAGAGCCACGTTTTGCACGACATCCAAAAACAAAAGATGACATATTTACAGTTCAGCTGCTCCTGTAGTCGGACGGAGAACCTCAAACACAAAATGAATCGCTCCTGGTGATTCATAACGCTGTCGCCTGCTCCCCCGGGTTACCTTAAATGGGTCGTATGAGCGACGAACACAAGAACCCCTTGGAAACCAAAGGGAGACATGCTCTCTCCAGCTAAGACTCCCTTCGCAGTAGACAAAATGACTCATGAGAGAAAGCGTTCCTCACTCGTTGGGCCTCTGCCAGGGGAAGCTGCTGGATAACGATGATTCACATGAGTTTCTTCCTTTTATAGCAGAAGAATGGCTGTTATTCGCACCAGGGGATGCCGATGAGAACAGGATGATTTCAATTAAAGTTAATTTACTGTATCGAGAGGCAGGGCATGACAATTGCTTGCATTACTTCCATTTGGAATAATGACAGATTAGAGGCCTTGCAGACTCCTGACCACCCAAGGTCAAAAACTGGCTCGGTTTCCCCAAATTTGTAAAATGGGGAAATTACAGTTCATTAAGGAGAGGGCCATGAAGAGGGTAGAATATAAGAAGGAAGAACCACTTACATGCGTTAACAAAACATACAGGGGAGAGAGAGCGTCTTACCACCCAGCAAGCATAAAACGTTTAGGGAACGTTAGGAATGTTTAGCTAATGTTATTTGAACATTTTGTGTTTGCTGGGCAGGAAGTAAGCGACCATAGGTGTAGCTCTTACATGCAGTCCTAATGCACGTGTGTGCTTACCCGTGCCAAAACTCTCTTCACCACAGAGCGAACACCTTCCTGAGTCCATCAGATTGCCAAAAAACCTCCAGCCTGTGGGAGTCTCGTACAGCGCCACCTTCAGGGCTTTGGCCACTCTGCAAACATTTGAGAGAAATCATTTTAACGGCAGTACAATTTAAATTTTTTAAACACCCTTTATGGTGTATTGACATCAGGATACTGTGGTAACCAAACAAAGCCTTCTCACCAACTCTGCAATGATATCATTTCTGTTTACTTATGGTTGGCTGCAAGTGCTATCAAGAACTTTCTGCTAGATGTGTCTTCACAGCACCAAGAGGTCTGCAAACACGCAACCTGATTGCCGCAGTGCCTAATTTCAGCATGTAGGACTAAATGAGAAGCAGCTGTCGTATACACAAAGCAGTTCTTCAGTGGGAAAAGTACCACATAGTGGGTAAGGTAAAGTAGACCACTGTGTTCATTCTACAGAGAAAAGCAATTCAATAATCAACCAGTCACTCCCTTTAGCTAATTCCCCCTAACGTGATGGAGGAGTTGGAATGATTGTAGCTGTAAAGCAGGCTTGGGCAACCACGGTCCTGGAGGGCCGCAGTGGGTGCGGGGTTTTGCTTCAGCATAATTCTGTTTTTAATTGAACCTTAATGCCAATTAAACACTATTAACTTTTTTTTGTATCATTACTGGGTCAATCCAGAAAATCTCACAAAACTTTGTTTTTATGAAGACTTTTAAAAGCATGACACAGACGTACTGATATTGCTATTTAATGTTTAACAGTTACAATGTATTTTAATCAATTTCTTGTGAATAATTACTTAAGTTACTGTTCCTGATTAAGCATTTTTGCCACTGGCACCTTTTCTTCTGTGTAACTTCTTATTTTCTCCATAAATTAAGACAACTAAGCACAGACACATGCAGATGATCAAGACGAATGACGATACGTAATGATGTAATCGATATCTAATTAAATTAATTATCTATTAAATGGAATGAATTGGATGAAACAAAAACCTGCACTCACTGCGGCCCTCCAGGACCGTGACTGCCCACTCCTGCTGTAAAGGATGGTACAAGCCCATGCCCGCAGGGCAAGGTCAAAGGCTGTAAAAGCACTGGCACTTCTTGTGCAATAAGCATATTATGCCAGAAAATATGTATTTTATGTATATGCTGCTTTCACTGTATACACAAAATACATAGGACATAAAATACATAGAACAACTTCTGTGGTCTCTTCATTGTTTATCACACATGAACACTGATAGCTTTACACTTAAAGTTAACAACCTAAGTAACCCTTGACTCATGAAAACACAATAACAGTGAATACTTGATTGGCTACAGCTGCCATTTACTTTCAGCAACTAAGTCAAGCTCTGGGACAAGACATGGGGTGATGTCGGGACTTCGACCAGCCAGAAATAAATGGAAACTCTGGCCTGTAAAACTCTACTGATGGCAATGAGTGTTTCTTTGGCAGACAAGAGACAGCTTTGTACTTTCAAACGTGATGTTAAGACCTTAGTCAAGTGACACCCACCACAAGTACAGTCCCTAATGTATCAGCGAGGCTGTAATCTGCAATGGTGAAGAATCTGAATCCAAAAGCCCCCGTGTCCTTCCCTTGATGCTGTTGCCAACATCAGCATTATAAGAGTGTACATACACACACAGGAAACAGAAGAGAGTTAATCCTATTACCCCAGAGTCAATGACAGCCTGTGAGCTGACTCCCTGTATACTGACATGAAAAAGGCCTTGTCATGACATCACCAGATGTAATTTTGGATTACAGTCGACCACCTGGAGATGCTCCACTGTGAGTTTCACAGTTTTTGAGCTGTACATCACACCTTGGAGACTGCAAAATGCACCCAGGAGAGGAACATTAACAGAATTTAAACGTATAGGTCAGTCACAATTATTGCCATTTTTATATACATTCGGCTGAACATTTAAACAAAGATTGAGTGTTCATTTCACGTAGGGATGTACGTGGTGTTATTTGTCAGACTCGGTTCATTTTGGAGTAATGAAACCGGAGGTAAATGCAGCTTCAGAATGATGCACTAGCAGCAAGGAATGTTTACATTATTCCGCTAATGTTTAATATTCTCTTCATTTTAACTGGGGAAGAGTCGCGGTACGCTTCAGCGACCACAGTTTCAAAAAGTTTCAAAACGCTACACACCTTTTGGCTGACAATTTATGATGTGATACTAGATACAACCTACTTTTCATTTTTTTTTATTGGGACAGCGTTCTCAGTCCACCTGACGTCCAAAGCAATAAAATACGGGAAAACAATGCATGATTTTATTCTAATAAGGGAAAAAAACACAAGTCAAGTTACAAAATAAACAAATTATTAAATAAATAAAATCCACGTTGCACTGTGAGCCTAAATCGGTTTCGCTTCTCAGAAGGAAATTAACGAAGAGAGGGTGCCGCAGGCAAGGCAAACGCGCAGCGCGCTCTTGACTACATATGGAGAAGAACGCAGCGTGCTGCAGCGCATGTGAACTCTAGTGACCTTTTCACATCTTGGAAGGAAAAGGCTACGAGATGGTTGGACCGCCTTATGTCACTTAATCACTTAATAAGGAAACATAATCAGGAACCAAGCGATAGAACCGTTCTGAAAAGGTTAGTTTCGAGAACGAGTGTGGCCGTGCGGTCGAGAGGATGAGCATAACGTGCGGATTCAGGGTCGAGAAATGGAGAGTGAGATAGAATGCGCGGAGGGACAAAACACTAAATATAATTAATGCCCTCGTATTAAACACCTTGCCAGTGTTCCATAATAACAAAGCATAACGGAGTCGCAGTTGGAAGTTAAACAAACAATTGCGTTGTCAGTGAGGGTGACCATATGTCCGTCGTCTGGCAAACACTCGAGCGTCACAGATCCGCTTTGTTTATGAAGAAAAACAACCGAGAAGCAGTGATTTATCCCCAAGCCTTTCATGTGGGAGAGAATCAGCATCGTAAATCAGCACACGTCGTAATCTCATTGCCGTGGCAGAAGAGCCGAACATTTAGTCATTCCACAACTGCAACTGTTTTCAGATGATGTTTCTTTCGCCCAACGACGGATCACGTACACAACTATTCAGCGATACCTGCAATTCTCCGCAAATGTTAAAAGACTAAGTGGGAAATAAACTAGAGATAAACCATCTGAGATTCGTCAACCTACACATTTCAGACAGAACAGTTTAATAACAATTCAGACTATGTAGTCCTATTATTACCTTCTAACGTGTTTTAATAAGATGCACATTTAGAGCATTATTTTATCTGCTGAATTAAAAAAAGACTTCCTAGGGAAGAACTTTAGATGTTTTCATACACGAGTACAGATGTTTTTTTTTTTACCATGGAGGAAAAATTACTGTGGTCCTTTAATTGTTTCTTGCACATATTGTACATATTAACTTCAAGCATCTTAACATAAATCATATTCTATACGCACATTGCAGGGAGTACCGCCCACCCACCCAGCAGATGTAGAGTTGCCTGTATACCATGAAAGGGTAAATAGTTTATTGTATGATACAGCTGTTTCTTTTTGCCATGTTTACTAAATCAGAGTACCGCAAGGTTATTTGTGGCCCTGGTGTCAGTGAGGTGGGGGTGGGGGGGGAGTTGGCTGGCAAAACCAGAAATACAATGGAAATTCTAACCTCTGACTCTGAGGTGACATTTCAAACATCCTGCCAGGCACTACAAGTGTGCAACGGCTTCATCTGCACCACCTTTCACTGCACCAGGGCAAACGGTCTCTGCAATGTTGCAAAACTATTGACTAACTTTTTTGGATGCAGAACCTTTTCTGGGCTAAGCATGGCAGATACAAGTCTGACAGGAGGAGGGGATAAACTACATTTTGCAATGTAGCATGTGTTTCCAAGCGCTGGATTAGAATATGTGAAAAGGGAAATGAGGGTGTGGGGAAGCAAATGTAGGAACACCTGAGATAGGCAAGAATGGTGATTGGTAAACGCAGCAGCAGCATGGTTTTCTACTGGCTGCATGGAGGTTTGAGCCGCTGGAGGTGATCAGCATGCGGGGAACGTGCTGCCTGTGAGGCACCTCTGTCTGCACCATCACAGGTGATACGTCTGATCCTCTACGCGCTTCCATGCGGCACGGGAATACATAAACAGGTGCAGACTCAGGGGCGTCTCTAGCCCGCTGGACTTCCGGTACCATGGTAACTGTATGGACGGCTGCCCAGTTCCAGCAGTCTAAGGTTCTGCTCTGCAAACACAGCCTCAGTTAACCCCCCCCCCCCCTTAGGCAATCAGAATCGAAACACCCACTTTGTTATGTACAGCAAGAGGATGGGGTTTATAAAGTAATCATATATAGTCATATTAAAACAGTACAAGACATCTAAATGTCAGTGTATTTTGAATATGTTCTATATTCTTAACATGGTGACCCTTATAATTCAAAGGCATTTGCATTACAGAAACGAAAAGCCAGTATTTTAAACTTTGTTATTTGAACTGCAGTCTCTTGAGGTTCATCTAATGTGTTTTTATCCAGACATCCTGGCAACGGGCACAACAGCAGCCCCTTCAGGGGGCCTTCAGCTCAGGCAGATGTTTCCTTTCACGTTCCTTTCCTCCTTCCCCTGACCCCTCACCTCGATTAAAACGCCAGGCTGAGAAGGCAGCCCATCACGCTGTTCTTGTGGACCACGCCAACCCACTTCAGGACCCGTTGAGCAAATGTGTTTGTTCTAGGTCACCTGCTAATTAAGCAACGCTAACTGGGCAGCGGGCCAAGGGTGTTGGACAAGTCAAATCACATTGGACAGTATGTGCTGGTTTAGGATTTATTAAAATGCTCAGTCTTATTAATTTTTTTCTTTTTTAACAGACCCAAAAGACTGAAGGAGACCAAACTACGTTTATTCTTTCCAGTTGGTTTCAAACCAATAAAAATTATAATCTCAGTACAAATGCACTGGTTATAGTTTTCTCCAATCATTTTTATGAATTTTTTTTAACATAAATAGCCCGCTGACAAAAAACTGCTGATGTTTCAGCATCAAGAGAATACTTTGACACACAACTTGAATCCTGAGCTGCTAGTGTTCTCCACTTAATTTAATTTGAGCTGTCCCATTCTGTTAAAGAGCAGCTCTGTTAAATCCAACTAATTAAGAGCACAGGTGGAAAAATGTAATCTGCATGAACACTAGCGACTAACCTGCTATAAAAATTAGTGTGCTTTAATAATTATCATCCATAACTTATTACTGCATTTCAGCATTTGTCCATTCCAGCATGCCAGACTTCATGTATTTATGGTTTACAATTCAAGGTATAGATTGCACATGCTGTAAACAAACGAATGGTTATTCTTACCCAACCATCTCACACAAAAAATGTACAATAAAAAATGTAATTTAATGTAAATATACAGTATAAATGTCAGTTTTCAATTAAAGCAAAACAACACGACCATATGACCTGTTCCTAATATGAAACTAAGCAGACATCCTTATAGAGAAGAATCGACCGTGCTTCTGATTTGCTGCCAAGGGCGTTTTAAATCGTGTACAACTAATGAACACCAGCCATGCTAATAAAAAGTAACATGACAATAGGAAGAACTATCACAGTCACACAACACCAGTGTGCTTTTACTCACTGCTGTTCTATGCTAAACACAACGACAGAGCAGTAAGAAGTATATAATTTAGTTTAAAGTTCGTTAGGGTGACATGCGTGGGTCACTGCCAAGGGCAAAACAACGCCTGTCTCTGTAAATAAAGAAAAAGGAACACAAGTGACTTCAAGGACAGCGGATTTCTGAGGATGAGAAAATACACTGAAGACCACGAGCCACAAAAACATCAAAAAGGCAACGCGCTAAGGCACTTTCGACAAATATAACCATAGTAACGGAAAGCATATCGTAACAATGACAATACAGCATAATCACATTCAACAATAACTTTACATAGACTTCGAAAATTCAAAAGAGACACCTTGCTTACTGTAGTAATGTATGATTCAACTATCCGTATTTATTGCATACACCATTCACTGGGCAAATCCAGTTCTCTCCTTCTTCAAACATTACGCTGGTGTACATAAACACTGTACACAATGCAGTGGGATATAATATGAAATTAGAGTAGAAGACAAGCTTGTGTCATTTCCGAGCCTAGTGCCAATGCTAACAGAGCTTTTGTTTTTCTTACAGAGGTCTCTTTACAAAACTCTTGTCTAATACACAGTAATACTATGGAAAAACCAGGTCAATGGCTAATGCCATACTGCATTTTTTTTCTTAATATATGTTCTGTATATGTACGCGGAAACACAGTAACGTACTGCCAGTGTTTAGAAGTAGCTAATTTTGTACAATGTTTCACTAAATGATTACCATAAAATGTTTCTTAAATGTTCAAAATACCAAGAAGATTGGACTTGATTTACAACAAAACCATATAAGAACATTTATGATAAATTATTTCAGCCCTACTTAGTATTTTCTATAATCCTTTAAGCAGCACACACAACGTATTATCATACTGCTACACTCATTAATCATTTTGAAACAGTTGGTTTATCTGTACAACTAAAACACTTAATAAAACTGTCAGGCTCCAGTCATATAAGGAATTAGTTCTATTGCAATGATTCTACAAGTTTTGGCAATATGGAGTTTTTTTTTTTTTTCTTGCTGGTGAGGTCACTGAGTCAGCTTTATTATGGACGCAAAAATGAAAAACACACAGTGCTGTTTACAATGCCATGTGTAAAATTCATTTCTGTATCTGAACACATTAGGGCTATTTTTTGGGACTTGGACACAGTCTTCTTACACTGTAACTTGTTACCATAGTTAATGTGAATTAACAGCTGGAAAGGGCAGATGTCTGGCATTCCACTGTTCCACACTGCAGTGTAACATGACAGACATATTTTGAGCTGTTTTGCTTCATTATGTAAGGCAGCATTATCTATGAAACCTCTCCCATTTATTTTTGGGAGTTGCATAGTTTCTCTTCAGAGCTCATTGTGTTATTCATAGCTGATGAGTGCCTCTGTGAATCTCTGTGGCGGGGGGGGGGGGGGTGGGGGGGGGGGGGGGGGGTGGGGGGGGGGGGGGGGGGGGGGGGGGGGGGGGGGGGGGGGGGG
>JABJVR010000035.1:4375665-4396789 GCA_025773905.1 Chitala chitala
ATTAACCATGCAGCGCTAATAAGACTAAAATAAAATTTTATTATATCACTTTAGTCTTATTAGCGCTGCATGGTTAATGAATCCAAATTCGCCCTTCATCGCTTAATGTCACTGTCGTTTCTACCATGCGTTGTGGTCAAGAAGCGCAATACAAACGTGATTTTGTATATATTTTTGCGATATTGCCATATGTGGTATACCCCCTATTAGTGAGCTGTATAGCTAATTACGCATAATTTGATTCTTGGTGATAATTGATAATGATTTTTTTATTCGTTAATTTACAGATAAGCCTTTTTGTGAACGTGTGCTATAAAAATTATTTCCAACATCCAAAAGTTTAGCTGAAGGAAACAGGTTGTGAGACCCGATGGCATTCTTTATTGTATCAAGAAACAGGTGTACAAATTACAGAAAATACAATCATCTTTTGCAATCTACAAACTGTAGGCTGTCAACATTTTTTTTTATTATTATTATTTTTTTACACAGAATACAGTTAATCTAAAGGCATGTTTTATAAAACCTGACAAAACAAGCACCCAAGGCTTTTTACGGAGTGTTAAGAAGTCACAATATTGCATTGGACTGGGACAGTAGAAATGCCACTCACCCCAACCAATTCTAAAACAAAGATGCTACCAAGTAGATTCTATAGCAGTTTTATAAATAGACCATAAAATGTCTTATTTATGCACAGGGGTGTCCTTCCTGGCCATTTTCTCAACTATGTCCATCCTTTGTCCTCAGCTAACGCTGAATAACGCGTTTTCCAAATGAATTGTTTGAATTCACTTTTAAACACTGTGACATCTCCAACTGGCATGACCTGCTCAAGATGCAAGATTTCTGAAACAAAATCACATTTTTATGACAAAACGTACATTGTACAAATTTCACAGACACTGCACAAGGTGCAGCAGATTAACGCACACATGAAAGGGTACAGCATGTGACTTCTTGACAGCTGTCCATAGGCTCTCCTGCATCACTGCGTTTCTCACAGTGGTGACTAGTCTCTTGGCTGTCAGCTGTCCACTCCCCCTTTCAGTTCCCCTTTCTCATTGACTGAATATTTAGTGTACTGATCGTAAGACGAATTGTGAGTATAAAAAAAAAAACCTAAAAATCACTTCTACAACCATGTGACCTACTTTTTTCTACACAAAAAACTACCCTTGCATTTCACATAAACAACCAAATCTAAATAATACTGAAACTTTGTGAATGTGCTATACAACTTAAAGTAAAAAAATAATATTAAAAAGAAATTTTACATGTTTACAACTGGATTAAAAAAATAAAAAACAATTTAAATAAAACAAATAAATACCAATTAATTCCATTAGGAACGTTCTAATTTGCTACAGACTCAGAGGCAAAGTTGTATATTCACATGTTTTTCAGCTCATGGTCTTAACCCAACACTTTGGCCCACTGTAATTTTCATACATAAAAAGTATAAATAATAGATAGCTATAAATAAATATTAAATGGATATGACAACTTTTACAATTGTTAGTACAAAATATATAAAAAAAACTATCCTTCTTTCAAAACCATCGTTTTGTAATTTGTCCATTTACTTGAACAGTATCGAATGCTTTACATACTTCTATAGATAAAGATTTTCCATCTTGGCCAAGGTTACATATGTGTTATCTATTTAAACTGGTCTGGAACATGTCCAATCTGTGACTGCATGGTAGTTGGGGGACTCGAGATTCCCTCTGACCAATCAGACATGTTGGAATGTGGGGAAGAGCTTGACCATTGGTCAGGGGATCCAGGAGAAGGGGTCAGAAATGGGTGATCAGGCACGTGCACCTGGTGACTGGGAGTATTGTCCATAGGGGCGGAGTAACTGTGCTGTGAAGGCGGAGTGAGGAACTGAGTACTGGCTATGGTCTGGCTGAGTGATGACGGCAGCATCTGGGACTCCTGGGGCAGGACAGTGTGGATCGGTACACTATTGCCCGACACTGGCTGTAGGTCAGCGCCGCTAAGGTCACTGCTGATAAAATTCTGGCTGATGATGCTGTTGCTGGTAGCCGTGTTGGAATTCTGGTGCTGGAGCTGGAGGCTCTGCTGCTGTTGCAGCTGTTGCAGGTTCTGCTGTGCTTGTGGCATCTGCTGCATTTGCATCAGGTGTGCTTGCGTGGCAAGGTGGCTGCTTTGCGTTCCTTGGTATCCCATCATTGGGGAGAGGCTGGAGGAAGGCATATCTCCCTGCAGGGGGGGAATCATGGCGTGCTGTGGCCCACCTCCTCCACGCATGGAGCTGAACAAAGTTGGCTGGCCCAAGCTGGTGTGCATCCTGGAGACCCAGTCACACTGGCCATTCATGGCTCCTCCTGCCCCACCCATTGCCAGCGTCATAGAACCAGAACTGCTGGGGCTAGACACTGGCAGATGGGAGAGACGAGGTGGCAATAGGTCAAATGGTATTCGACCCAGGTCTTGCTTGCCCGCCATGCCTGGATGACTAACTCCCATATGGGTGTCAGACATGCCCTGAAGGTGGTTGAGGGTAATAGGAGACGGCTGAAAGGGGGAGGTCATCATGGGAGGGGACGCTACATCTGACATGTACCCGTGTGGTGACTCAAGGGAGTCCACGGGAGACAGCACAGCGGAACTGTCCAACAGGCTGCCCTTGCCATCCTGCATCTTCTTCTTCCTGACCTTCATATCCTTGCCATCTTTGCTGCAGATCCCCTTGGCACTAGGCTTGCGGGCTTTCTTGCCCTGGATCGAGGGTTTCATGCTGCCCAAGTAGCCATTCGGAGAGCAGAGAGGGGGCGAGAGGGTGGCGGTATTGTGCACAGGGGGGCTCCTCACGAGGCTATGTTCGTCCAGGAGACGCACAATGTCGTGGTGCATGCGGTCCTGTGCTATGTCCCGAGGTAAGCGGTCCATGTGGTCTGTGATCTCCTTATTGGCAAAGTGTTCCAGCAGAACTTTGGCAGTTTCATAACTTCCCTCCCGGGCAGCAAGGAAGAGAGGCGTTTCTTCCTGCAACAAACAAAAAGACAAACACGTCTGATCAGTGCGACACACCAAATAAATAGGAAACCAAATGTTTGTCTTGGAAAATCATTTATTTACCTTGTTATTTTGCATGTCCTTGTTAGCGCCGCTCTTTAGCAAAACCACAGCAGCATCCACATTGTTTACTGCAGCTGCCCAGTGTAACGCTGATTTGCCTGATGACAAAATGTACAAATTAAACATGCCAAACGTCTGTGCACGGTTGTCAAACAGAACGAATACGAGTCCCATGAGTGAACAGAAGCAGCTTAGAAGAGTAAGATACCCTACCAAAGTCATCGACTGCATTGACATCTGCATGGCAGTTAATGAGCTCCTCCACCATGCCCTCTACAGCTAGTCGGGCAGCTAAGATCAGTGGCGTTGTGCCATCATGCATGCGAGCATCCAGGTCTGTCGCTCGGTTCCGGATCAAAATCTGCCAGAAGCCAGAATAAGGTGTTAGCCAATCTTGATCAGCATATAGCATATAACTGTATAATCCTCATTTAATGGTATGCCTGAAAGATAATGGTTAAGTACAAATCACCATTACATATGGTATATAACTCACTGACAGTCCTCTCAAAGGTTAACTGTAACTATACGCAGTTATTAGCGCACCTGGAAAACTCCCTGTGCGTCAGCAGCCACGGCAGCATGCAGTGGAGTCCTGCCCATGTTGTCCTGAATGTTGGCATCTGCACTGGCTTCCAGGAGGCGCTTTGCGGCATCAGAGCGGGCGTAACGGGCGGCGAGGTGCAATGCGGTCTCGCCCGTCCTGTCCGTCTGGTTGTGCAGATTTGCTCCCTGATATATGAAGTCAGATATGACGTTTGCCGAGGCATCCTCTTCTTCCTCACTGTTGCCAGTTTCGAGGCCTCCGCCGCTGCAGGACGCGATCATTAGGGGAGTGAAGCCGTCTGCAAAAGAGGCAGAAATCACATTAAAGCACAGTTAAGGAGAGCTTTAGAAAACCACCCCCTCACAGATACATGCCTGATGCCCAGAAGCTCAATCCCAATGTGCTGGGATGATCAAAACAAAAAGAAACAAACAAATCAAAGGGGTTTAACACGCTCCTTAGCTTCCAAGCAAACGTGGATTCTTCCAATAATGGTATTCCGATCAAGCTCAATATCGAGAAGCTTTAAAAACCAAAAGGCGCCGAAGGATAGAGTACAAGGCCCGGCAAACACGGGCTGCACAAAAACCGAGAATTATCGTCTCTGAGAAAGGGCAGTTTCCTGTGCGCATTTCTACACTTCAAAAGAAAAAAGTAATTCCCAGATCCTGCACACTCCATCAACTCAACCACATTAATCTACACATTGACAATTTCAGGAAATAAAGAAAACACCTCTTGGTTTGGCCACATTTGAATATTGATAACAATATGGCTATATTAGCAATAACAGTTTGTAGAAAATATTTTTATTAGTTTGTCCTCAGAGCAGGAGGTCTTTCTCCAGCGTTGCTTACATGTGTCTTTTCTTCCTGAGGTTTGGGATTTTGCCATATCTATCACACATTAAATCTTACTACAATCTGCATGCAGTGTGTAGTGCACCAATTAAATAAACCAGCAGTACATGTCAGCACAGTACATCTGTGCTTTTAATACTAAGGCCTGTACCCAGCCTTAAGATGCATTTTTTTTTTTTTGGAAAAACTCAAATTTGTACTGAGCAAGCCAGTGCTTAAAAAAGAAAGAAAAATCAGCGTATCATAAATGCTGCCCTGTATTTAAAAAGTGAAAGGTCCGACTGATTTACGTTGAGACTAACAATGTGAAATGAAACTTTCTTACAAACAGTTTGAATGTTTGATTATAATGTGCATACCTGGTCCACGGACATTGACGTCCATGCAGTCGTTCTCAATCTCGCCCTGTGGGGGCGTGGGTGCCATGGACGGGTTCCGCAGATCAGCTGCGTCCAGGTGCTGCTGGGTCCACTGTCGGTGGTCCGTCTGGTCATCCAGGTCCAGCATTGCTGCCTCAAACTAACAGAAGGAAGCCGTTAAACACTGCACTGTACAAACAAGCCCAAAAGAAAAAAACCAGTACAATGTTTTTATGTACACCAAAGAATAATCCAAATACATATCTTGTAGAAATTCCATAAGCATTTGTTGACCATTTAAAAAATGAATTTCAGTGAATTCTCGATTCAAAAATTTGTATTTTATCATTTCAGATGTGCAATTATAGGATCTTAGTCTTATGAGCAAGGCTTCCTCACCCTGAAGCGTTTCGATTCGGACATCACCTCCTCTTCCCACTCGTTCAAGTTGTCATCCATCAGGGACACATCCAACGAGTTTTTCAGTGGCCTGTCACCAAAGAACAGAAGACCCACTGACCGTCGGGACACTTACCCAGTACTCATCTTGAAGCCCAGCAGCTGACAGTGCTGGTCTGCTGACATTCGCATCCCAACACAAAAATTCTTAGCATTGTTACTCCCAAAGTCTTCCTAACACAACTCAGTAAGTGCGCTAACTACGACCTACGACTCTTCAGAAATACTTCTTCATCTTCATAACCGATGCCAACAGCCCAACCTCATGATGCATCCAAAATTAATGTTTCCAGACACAATGACATTTTCTTTTTTAGCAAGGTACAAGTAATTTAAAATTTCACGAGAACGCAAGAGTAACGGAGTCTTGTGAAAAAAGCCGAAATCTTACTTCAGTCCCACAGAGTCCTCCCCAACTGGTTCTCTCCTCTTTTTCTTGTTGGTCTCGTTGGTTTTGAAGCCCTCTGGGAACCAGAGCTGTCCGTGTTTGCGTTGTCTCTTCCGGGAGACCACCATTCCCACACCTATGAACGCCAGCAGGGCCAAGCCCGCCAGCACCAGGTAAACCGGGTACAGCTCAGAGGGCGGCAGCACCTCGTTCTCACCTGCGGGAGACAGGGGTGCCATGTGAAAGGCAAGCGAGAGGCGCGGTGGCAGCACGGGTGGAGGACGGCGCGGTCCGTTAGAGAGCACGCGCGCGTCTGTCCGCGTGTGTGCGTGCTGGGAACGTCCAGAAGCCAGAAGAGTGCTTGTAGAACAAGGTTGTCTCATTCACTGATAATCAGAATTGCTAACCACTTCTCATCAAAAAGAGCTGGCAAAAAAAGGAGGGGAAAGGGAAAAAAAAAAATACACCCCCTCTCTCCTTTCAGAAGAGGGTACCATGAGACAACTTTACCATTTCTTCTTTAAGGGAAAAAAGGCAGGGATTAATGAACTTCAAATTACTGCACGCGCTTTAAGCTGTAAAGACTAAGGATTTATTAGGATTTTCAAGATAACAAAGAGGCCCAACTTCTAGCACACTCCCGATCAATTTTCCTTCTTTTTTTTTCCCCCCTCCTAACGATTTTGAAATGATAAACTCTCCACACCTAAACCCTTAGAGATACATTAAGTCATGGTATTACATTCAATAGGGTGAAGGCTAGAGAGAAGGGCCCCTCATAGGCTAAAGGCTGGGGGTGGGGATGCAGGCCTGGAGAGCTTATTCTACTGATTTCACTATTTTGGGGCCTGCAGCTAGTGGATTTAAAACACCAACTCCAGGATTTAGTCAATGTAATCTACCATTGTGTACGTTCCATTGCCAAATTGCATATAGCTGTTCAAAGCACACAGGACGACTCCTTTTACAGTTTTGACGGGAATTAAAGGTCGACCTTGGTGGAGGGGTGTTCCTCAATTTGGGGCTGGGGGTGGGGGGAGGAGATCCACTGTTTGACTAGGGGTGGTGGGGTGTGATTTGTGTGTGGTTCAAGTGTGCCATTGAGTTAGAGGTTTTGAAGAGGGGGGTAAAATACTCACTGGTAACAGCCTCGATGGTGTAGGGGACATTCAGGTGTCCACTGGAGGCCAGCGCTCCGAGGAAGGCAGCTACGTCTGTGGCACTCTGGAAGCATTCATCTGACTGCTGGTAGCATTGCCGGTTGTCAATCTCCAGGTATACTACTGACCTGTATGGTATAGGGAAGGAGTCAGTGATAACACATCACAGAGGCAAGAGAAGCACAGAACCCCAGCCAGAGAACCATGCCTGTGCATCAGTATGGCTGGAATCCAAGTGGGACCGGAACCCTCAGGACCACACTCCTTACAGACTCACCCTTTGACCTGCATGTGGTCCAGCTCCCGGCGACGGCGGGCGTTGACCACAGTGTACATGCTCTTCCGCATCTGGTTGAAAACATTTCCAGGAATCTGGGTCCAGCTGTCAGCTGAGCGTTTGATGTTATGCTTCTTCAGCTCCTGGTCGCTGCCGTAGTAGGGGTAGATCATGGGCTCGCCTCGAGCATCCCTGCGGAAGACCACGTTGGTGTGGATGACGCGGCTGAGCTCACGCAGGAAGCCAGAGGAGATGTTCTTCAGCTGCTCCGGGAGGATGTGCACCACCAGCACCAGGCTGCCGTCCGCCAGCTTCTCCGGCATGTTGTTGGCACAGTCCAGGCCGTCCCACTCGCACTCTGCGTTGTTGCAGCCCTGGTCACAGTGACCATCCGCATAGTGGTCCTTGCAATACTGGTCGTACAGGGGGCTGAAATTCAGAAGGAGGATTACTTAAAAATGGAATGTGAATGTGTGATTAAATAGAGAACAGCGTAAGAGCACGTGGTGAAGGAAGCCTTAACCGAGCCCTTTGCGAAGGTTATTTTTACAACACGACTCAACTCACTTGCACTGGCCTTCGTTGCCCTGGCAGTCAAAGCCATCGTACAAGCAGCCGGCGTTGTTACACTGCTCGTCGCACTTGTCGTTATTGAAGTAGCGCCAGCATTGCAGCGCTGCCGAGCAGTTGTGCCACGGGTCGTCGAAGTTGAGCGAGCAGTCGCCGCCGTCCCAGCCGCAGGCGTGGTTGTTGCACAGGCTGTCGCAGATCTTGTTGCCCCGGCGCTCCTCGCACTGCGCGATCTCGCAGCTCACCGAGATCTCAGGTGGCGGCGTGATGTCGCGCCCAAATCCGCCCGGGAAAGTATAGTCCAGAATGTGGCACAGCAGGCCGTTGAAGTTGGCGGGGCAGACACAGTGGTAGAAGGGGGCCTCAGAAGTGTACTCGCAAGTGCCCCCATTGTAGCAGGGGTTGGAGTTGCAGGGGCTGTCCGTAGGGTACTGACACTCGGGCCCCGTGAAGGCCACGGCACACAGGCACTTGGGGCTCTTGTGGCCGGAGATACAGGTGCCCCCGTTCCGGCACCGCAGGCTGCCGCAGGCACGGGCATCGTTCTCACAGGTAGAGCCACTGTAGCCCTGCGCAGGTGAACACGGAAGCACAGCGTCAGCCTAGTCTGCTAGTTTCCACGTCCTTTTGCATGTGGAAAAACAGCCTTTGCAGTAATAGAGTGAGATGCAAAGATGGGGTGGAGCTCACCGCAGGACATTTGCAGATGAAACCCCGGGGAGTGTTGCTGGCCACCGCACAGGTGCCTCCGTTGCGGCAGGGCCTATCCTGGCAGCCGTCGAACACAGTGTCACATCGCCGCCCTGGAGGCCAAAACAGGAAAATGTATGTCAACGTCAAAGCACCAGGCAAAGCAACAGCAAATGTCTACAAGGAATATGTCGGTCCCAAACTATCCAAGCTACTTGTTTCCAGCTTGCTGATGATGGGAGGTTCTGACCTGTGTAGCCAGTCCTACACTCGCAGTGGTAGTCGTTTGTAAGTTGCACGCAGTTCTGGGTCCCACGCGAGTCACAAGGATTGGACAGGCACTCGTTCACGTCACCCTCACAGCGCTCTCCCACGAATCCCGGCGGACACACGCAGCTGTAGCCGCCAACGCGGTCCACGCACTTGCCGTTGTTGAAGCACTTGGGCACGTGGGTGACTGGCTCAGAGAATGGTGTGCAGTCATCTACGTTAATCTCACAGTGGACACCTAAGTGATGAAGAAAACGTACTGGGGATCAGGACACATTCACGACAATGACAATGAATGGTGTTTGACTAACATCACTTTATAATTTTGGCTTCTGTCAAACAAGGTCTGTAAACTGTTTTTAAACTACAACAGTACCAACTAAAATGCACTCGTACTGAAAAAAAGTTTCTGCCTTCCTCTGTAAAATTCAAGCTTTAGGTAGACTAGCACTGGGCGCAGCTAAGCCCTAATTAATGAGGTGCTGAGGGGGAGTGAGGCCTGACCTTGTGTCCCTCGGGGGCAGGAGCACTTGTAGGTATTGATCAGGTCGATGCATGTGCCGCCATTCTGACAGGGGTGGGAGAGGCACTCGTTGATCTCCTTGGAGCAGTTCACCCCATGGTAGCCTGGCACGCACTAAGAGGAGGAGCAAAAAGGGGCCAATCAATGGCTGACATGAAACAAGACCATTTCTGTTTATCTGGCTCTTTTCTGCTGTTCTGCAGAGGCAAGCATTTCAGTTTAGGGCTGAAGCCAGCAAATCGCCAGTTTTAGGCAAGCTAGGCATTAGAGTGCGGTAGTGTTGTTTTAATCATCAGGGCCGCTTAGCAGGTTACCTCACAGGAGTATCCTCCAAGGTAGTCTGTGCACGTGGCTCCGTTTTGACAGGGATTGGGCAGGCACTCGTCCACCTGCTCTTCACAGTAGCTGCCAGTGTAACCAGCTTGGCAGCGGCAGTAATGGGTGTTTCCTGCATCCAGACACTGGCCGGAGTTCCTGCATAGGTGAGCCACATCCACACCTAGCAAGACACAACGCAGTCAATCACTGGTGACAGAGAGCTGTGGCACCACTCCCTCTACTCGCTTCTAACTAGATCCGCCTTTCCGTTTCAAGCAGATCTCCACGTTACCTTGCTGCTTGGCAGCCACTTCGCAGGAGACGCTGGGCACGTCGCAATAGAGGCCAGTCCAGCCGCTCTTGCACTCACAGCTATAAGAAGTGCCCGTCTGCCAACAGGTGCCGCTATTCTTGCATGGCGACGAATCGCACCAGTGCACCAGTTTCTGAAATGTAACAAAGCAGCAAGAGAAATAAAGCACAACATACAGGTCATTTCGCCCCAGTAAAGACGGCGTTCTGCCTTTGGACAGTCCCGTACCTGGCAATTGACTCCAGTGTAGCCCTGGGCACATGTGCATTTGTAGGTCCCATAGGTGTCCTGGCAGGTGCCCCCATTCATGCAGGGCCTAGAATCGCACTCGTTGATGTCATGCTGGCAGTAGCTGCCCGTGAAGCCAGATGGGCACAAGCATGTGAAGGCGTTAATGCCATCCACACAGGTGCCACCATTGAAGCAGGAACTGCCAACACATAAGACTGATTTTAGTAAAGGACACAAGTCTTCACATAATACTACAGTGTACGGAAACCATGTATAATACAGGGACACTCTTACGAAGACATTTTAGTCTGTACCTCTCTGTGCAGTCAGGTGTATTGTTTTCACAGTAGATGCCACTGAAGCCAGCTGGACAGGTGCAGGTGAAGCTGTTGACACAGTCAGTGCAGTTGGCACCATTCTTGCAGGGGTTGCTGTCACATTCATTGATGTCCTCCTCGCACTTGTGACCACGAAAACCAGGCAGGCAGGTGCAGGTGAAACTGTTGACCCCATCTCTGCAGAAACCTCCATTCCTGCATGGGTCTGAGTGAAGGGAATGGGGAAACAATGTTGCACACATCAGACACAGGAAGTGAAGAGGCTGTCTGAGCAAAGTCGGAGAACATGGATGGAGAAGGGGAGGCTTACTGGGCTTGCAGTCGTCAATGTCTGTCTCACAGTTTCGGCCTGTAAATCCAGCCTTACAGCTGCACCGAAAGCTGCCAATAGTGTTCTGGCAGGTGGCACCGTTGCGACAGGGGCTCTTCACGCATTCGTTGATGTCAATCTCACATGTTTGGCCTGTGCAAGCGAAGGGTGTAAAGCTCACACAATGCAACTGAGAACAACCAATGAAAAGGACAGGAAGTCTGGAAGTGATAACCAGCGAGTCCTCCTCACCTTGCCAGCCTTCTGGACACAAGCAGGAGAATCGCTCGTAGTCCTCTGATGCCTGGCACACGCCTCCATTCTTACAAGGCTTAGAGCTGCAAGGAGCCAGTTCGACTTCACAGTTCTCTCCTATTGGGCAAACACAAAAAACATAATTCAGTGTTTAATTTATGTTGTACATGAAATAAATTAAGCATTTTTTGTCCTACATAATTTTCCATCTGATATTAGGGGTGCAATTCACTCTTGCAGAATTGATTTAGGATTCCACACTGAAAATAAGCAGTTTTAGGAAGGCAGGAAGGTTTCATTTAGCCATATTCCCCATCTATTTCCACAGCACCCAGTACTCCAGCAGGAAGCGCAGCCATTTCCTGCCATTGTGCAGGCCTTCGTTCTTCCTCCAGGCAGCATGAAGGCAAACAGGAAACGCCTCTAGCCACCGTTCCCACCCCTGGGTGACAACGGCAGTACAAGTTCTCCTCAAAACACCTTCCCGCCGAGCTGGCTAAAGCACGAACACCCTTTATATGCAAAAACAGCTCATCACTATGCCGTGTTGTAAACTCTTTAGCATTACAAGCAAACAAGGGGACCAGCTTTCTGAAAAACAAACGCCAGCACTGAGGTTTTACACAGCACCAGTGAAGCATTTTGTGGGCCACCATCAAGTAATGTTAAGTCAACAAATCTTGCTATTTATGAGCCGCTGTAGGACTGCGGAGCAGGAGTGACAAAAGCCTTCTCAAATAAGCAGCAGAAGGAGGAGCACATGGATCAACACCCGACCGAAAAGCCGCGCGTATCTGCTCAGCCCAGCCGAGACACAAACACAGCAGCACCGCAGTTGGCGTGAGTGGCGGCTGTCCGTACCGGTATATGGCAGCAGGCAGATGCACTTGTAGCCCGCCACGTCGTCGATGCACGTTCCTTGATTCAAGCACGGGTTGGAGGCACACTCGTTGATGTTAGTCTGACAGTTAGGACCTAAAGCAGATAGAGCACACAACTTGGGGTTCAGGGCGCGTTGCCAAAGGGAGCATGCAAATGCACAACTGAAGAAACGTGGTGTGTTGGGGGAGGGGGGCGCACTGACCACTGAAGCCCGGACGACAGGTGCAGATGTAGCCGCCTGTCATGTCTTTGCAGGTGCCGCCATTCATGCAGGGGTTAGACTCGCATTCGTTGTTGTTGATGTCACAGTTTGTCCCACTCCAGCCAGGCTTACAGACACACTTGTAGCTTAAGGAAAGAGAAACAACAACAACAACTTATGATTAGACCAATGCTTTTGATGTCACAAGGTTCCTAACTGTAATTACAGTGAGTAAATGCAGCAGTCAGTGCCTTACCCCTTCACCTCATCTTTACACTCCCCATGGATACACGGGTTGCTGATGCAGTCATTGACCTGCGAGAGACATGTGGCATCATGGTAGCCCTCAGGGCACACACAGGTGAACCCATTAATGTCATCAATACAGGTGCCGCCATTGTGACAGGGGTTGGGAGCGCAGTCGTCAATGTTGATGTTGCACATTGTTCCTGAAAAACAAAACAAAAAAACATGCAGGCACAAGAAAGACAATGAAAATCTAGCACATGGAATGTGATCAAACAGAACTTCAGACTTGTTAGTGGACATGAAAAATGGCCCAGGTGGTTGGACACCACCTCCTTTCATGTGCCTGGGACCAAGCTAAAAGCTGGTAGTGAAGGGGCCATTTTGAATCGGAGCCACCTCAGCACGCAATGCCCAAACAATGGAGAACACAAACAATACCAGGGAAAATGAACGGAGCCTCACTGCTGGTTGTTTACAAGTACGGAAGCTGGGGCCTCATTTTACTCAGGAGTGGGTAACAATTAACCCCACTCCCACCCCCTTCCTCCCTGTTAATTAGAATGGTAACGGATGGGGGTGGTTCGAATTACAATCCTGCTCCACTGCAGATCTGAATCTCTCCTGGTTTGGATAATGGGGACAAGAGACAAAAGAGGAATGGAGCCACTCACAGGCCACCAAGCCTCTCCCAGTGCCCCCCCAGCATGTTTCTTTTCTATTTTACCGGAGTTCAAAACTCCATAAAACACAATAACAAACAGTAAACACACACAAACAGTAATATTCCTTCCCCTAAAGCCCTACTGTAGTTGTACTTTTCTTGAGTAGCTGCCAGACAGTTGTTCTACCACTGGCAGCAATCAAAAATGCTTTTTTTTTTTTTTTGACTACCACAGAATGCACAAGTTACTGTTTTTACTGTTAATAAAACTTGCAAAGACTATGTAAAAAGAACTTGGACACGTTTCTAAAGAGCTCCCAAGACAAAGTGAAATACGGCCGCAATTTATTTGCTGCAGCTATTCACCGTCTACGTCACCTTGTGATTCAGCGTTTAAAAATAAACTTCTCTCTTCTAAAGGATTATATTTTTGAGAGCTTGAAAGGTGATCTGCCAAAAATCCAGACGTTTTCAAATCCTTTCAACAAGGCCAGAAACCAGACGCTTGCGTTCACGCAGTGCGTTTGACACCGGGGAGTGGCTGGTGGTTCACCACGTCCCTGTAACTTGACACCTGCCTGAATGGGGACAGCACGTGAGCCACCTGCCCCGCAGTGTCTCACCTGTGTACCCGGGCTCGCAGGCGCACTCGTATCCGTCGATTTTGTCAATGCACGTCCCGTAGTCGCACGGCCTGCTCTTACAGTCGTCCAGGTTGACCTCGCAGTTAAACCCTGACAAGAGCAGAGCACCATGCGTCATTTTTTTTTGTCATTCCCCTCCCCCCATACCCGCCCCCACCCCACAGTCAGCAAACAAAAACACCAGCATCAAACACGCTCTTTTTTACAAAAACTCCTTTCAGTAGCACCGTGTTCACTGTGGAGGGCGGGGCCACTCCCTTTGATTAGCGGCTCACCTGTGGTGCCCTTCGGGCAGGTGCAGACGTACGCGTTCTCCCTGTCCTGGCAGGTGCCCCCGTTCTGGCAGGGCTGGCTCAGACACTCGTTGATGTTCGTTTCACACAAGCGGCCGATGTAACCGGGCCGACAAGAGCACGTGAAGGAGGCGAGGCCGTCTACGCAGGTGCCGTAGTGACATGGGTCTGAATAACACTCATTTATGTTGGTTTCACAATGCAGCCCAGTGTATCCTGTGACGATAAAAGAAGGCCTTTGGTATCCAATATCCATGCATTTGTTTTGATGCTTTAGTGTTTGCTAAATCTGAGCTGAGGACAGCGGAGGCAGGCAGCGCTTGGCAACGCATACCTTCAGCACATTCGCAGGTATACTTGTTGGGTCCATCTGTGCACTTAGCGCCATTTTTGCAAGGTGTGCTGGCACACTCATCAAAGTCCACCTCACACAGGTTTCCAGAGAATCCTGGGAAGGATCACAGAATAACAGAAAATACTAAAGACCAGCTGCAATGCCAACTCAGATACCTTCACTAAAATCGTCTATTGTTCCTCCTCAACAGAAAAATTTTTGGTTCCCTTCTGAATTTAATACGTAGCCCAAAAAAGACTTCAAGAATAGTAATAAATGGATAAATATATAAACAATGTCTGACAGACACTGTTAGGAACTCGTCACAAAATTTTGAACACAACTCAAAACTTGTCCGCTAGCAAAGCATGTTTTCCTTCCTGCTTTCAGCCCCCTTGCTTAAAGAGCTCCTCAGAAGAGCTGGATGACCTCTGACATCTCCCATTTGGATTCATTGTCTTTCAGAATCAGTTGCCAGTTTCTTCAGTTTACAAATAAGTTTTTTTTCCCCAATTTTACACATCTCAAGCGTACTTTCATTGAAGATCTCAGGCAATCATCTCTAGACTGTGTTTGTAGTTATTTTGACTTATCAGAAAGAAAGAAATTCCCCTAAGAGAATCAAACTGGCAGTTTTTTTTATTCAGGATGGATGGAAGCCAGGGTCCATCTCTCCTATGAAGCTCTTGCTGGTCTTGACACAAGTCCAATTCAGAGCATCAGTACTAGTTCTTCACCCAGTTACACCGATACACCTCGTGTTAGTTGTGTATGGTAGCCATCGGGAGGGGGGGGGGGTTGAAATCACACTTCCAGGATCCTGCTGGCGTTTCCAAGGATACCATGCATATGCAGCAGATTGAAGCGCCAAACTCAGTCCTTACAGAGGAACTGATTTACATCTCAAGCAGAGAACTTCAGGACCCCCCCTCCCCATCCTAGCGCTCAAGGCCTCTCCCGTGATCCTTCAGAGATTAACGGTTGGAGTATTATACACCATCACAATGCCACTGGGCCGCCATTCAGTCCGTTGCCCTCGTCTCTAGCCATAAACACGGGCCCCTTTTTCAGCTGCTAAACTCTTGTGCTCCCTGCAGGACAGTATTCAAGCCTCAGCCTCTGAACCTTGTTGTGCCGACAGGAAGAGGGGCCCAACCTTTTGAGTTTGCATCACTGTTTTCCTCTAGTGAATAATTCCTATTATTAGCAGCATTAAAAAAAGCATTAAAACCACTAAAAGTGTAACAATATATAAACATACAAAAATACTCCAGTAGTACACCAACACAGCAGAAGCAATTAAACTCGGAAAAAGCGCATATTTCAGAATGATTTTCCATGAATGGATTTTTGAGCAGTTTGGAACAGCCCGTGCTGAGCCAGTTCTTAGGAAGGAATTACTGCTGACCTTCGCTATGTCCACACATCAAACCTCCGGCGCTCACCTGTGGGGCAGTCGCAGTGGAAGCCGTTGATCCTGTCCACGCACTTCCCATTGTTGAGGCAGGGCATGCTGGCACACTCATCTGTGTTGATCTCACAGAACACTCCCTCGTAACCTGCACACCAGCACAGAAGACAGGCTCATGTTCACCACGCACACAGGGGAAAGTCAGGGGTTGGTGTTTTTCGTGTATTTCTGGTGCAAGGTGTGCTAGAGGTTAACCACTTTGCTTCGACAAAAAAAAAGAGAATGGGATGGCGATGTCCTGTCCCCGTGTATGGGTCACGCACCTGGCATGCAGATGCAATGGAAGCCGCCGATCTGGTCCAGGCAGGTGGCGTCATTTCTGCAGGGGTTAGACATGCACTCATTGATGTCCATCTCACAACGCGGGCCCGAGTAGCCCTGCAGGCAGCGGCACAGGAAGGAGCCCTTGGTGTTCAGGCACTTCCCTCCGTGTTCACACGGGTTGGAGCCTGGAGGCACAAGTCAAGACGTGAGCACAGGGCTCATGCCCTTGCCCCCATCCCAATGAGCTGACACACGTGAGCGGAGTCTCACCCAAGGAGCACTCATCCACATCCTGGTCACAGGCGGAACCGAAATAGCCCAGCGGACACGTGCAAATGGCTTTGCCGTTCACAGGGTTGGTGTCACAGTTGGACCCCCGTTGGCATGGGTTACTGATGCAAGCGTCATTCAGGTGGCAAAGCAGGCCTGAGATGGGCAGAAGATGAAGTGTCAGTTTTGCTCATGCTTCACAGCACACACGGCACAGGGAAACCGCGCCCCTGAGCTCTGACTTCACCTGTGCGGCCATGGGGACATTCGCAGAAAAAGGAAGCCACGCGATCGTGGCACGTGGCGCCGTTGTAACAGGCCGCATTGGCACAGTCGTCTATGTTCTCGCTGCAGTCGTCGCCAGTCCAGCCATTCACGCAGACACAGTGGTAGCCGCCGTGCGTGTTGTGGCAGGTCCCGCCGTTTTGGCATGCGTTGGGCATCAGCTGGCACTCGTCCACATCCTCCGTGCAGAACTGGCCTACAGGGGGCACACAAGGCAGCGCGCGATAAGGCAGCCATTACCAGAACAGCCAACACTATAAACATGCACAGTTGACGCTGGTGTCCAGTAAGCCAGGGAAACTACGGGAATGACCTGTCCACTCCGGCCGACACTGGCAGTTGTAGGTGTTGACGCCATCCACACACTTGCCGCCGTTCTGACAGTGGTGGTCGGGACAGTCGTTGATGTTGTGCTCACAGTTCTGGCCTGTGAAACCTGCAGTAAAAAAGTATGACCGAACGCACAATTCAGGTCCAGCTACATGCCTTCACACAGCAGACTGAAGTCAGCTCAATGGTGTGGTGTTGCACTGATGTACACTGATAGTATAAAAGAGAACCCCTTCTGCCTGTGTGAGGTAGTGGCCACAGAGTTTCACACTCAGATTATGATAAACCCTCCTGATTTGCAAACAAGATTATACCTACTAGAAATAAATCTTTCTCATCCCGACTTTACTGATATAAAACTAGCAAATGGTAATAAGGTTTCAAATTCTTAACTGGTCATAATGAGGATCAACTAAATATTTGCAAACACCAGCTGCTCTTCGGTGAACTTCCCAAATTGAGACCAAGGACAATGACCTTGTAGGAAGGGAAGTCACATTCTTTTCCTAACCCTCAGGCCTTCAGTAGGGGCTGAGCTAGTGCAGTGGAAAGTCAGAAAGGCTAACATTGTGACTATGCAAACTGAGGCCTGGAATAAAGGCAAGCACTGAGGTAACAGCAAGGCAACATATACACTGGGCAAATATAAGCCTGGAGGTCCTACTGAATAGGTGCACACCAGCCTTCTAATGAGGTGTGCCCAGCATAGTTGTAGATGTGGCCATGTTGGTCACGATCACTGTGCTAACGATGGTGCTGCTCACATGGCTGCAGTGCTAATTAAGTTATCATGATAATATTAGTCCATCACATTGTTAGTAGCAGGTGAAAAAGCCGAACCTGGCAGACAGCTGCAGTCGTAGGTGGTGTCCCCCTTCTGCACGCAGGTGCCGCCGTTGTGGCAGGGCGAGGGGCTGCAGGGCAGGTACTGAGTGTCGCAGTGCGCGCCCGTGTATTCCTGGGGGCAGATGCAGTGGTACGAGCCCACCTGGTTCACGCACACGCCCCCGTTCTTACAGGGGGATGGGCTCACGCCGCATTCATTCACGTCCTGCTTGCAGGTCTGCCCCGTGAAGAATGGGCTGCACGTGCAGATGTAGTGGGATTCAAACGGGGTGCACTGGCCGCCGTTGGCACACGGGTTTGAGGCGCATGGGTCTGCTTGCTGGCATAGTTTACCTAGTCCAGGATATTGACAGTATCAATTGTGAATCAGGTTTTAAATCCTATCCACACACTCGTGCTACAAAGCAAATCAACATTTTCCCAGGGCTGACCAGAGAGTCCCTTGTTAACAGTCAAGCTGCCAAAGCAAATTGATCCCCATATCTATCCTGTTCATTTTATCACAGGTGTTACCATTCTGTGTGGAATTTACAACTTAGTGGGACCATTAATTCCCCAGAGGCCTTTACCTGACCAGCCTGGTGGACAGCGACACTTGTACTCCTTGAGGCTGACGAGGTCACAGGTTCCTCCATTCCTACAGGGGGAGCTCATGCACACGCTGCTAGTTGGAGTGAGGCACAGGCGGTCGGTGAAGCCCAGGCGGCAGGAGCACATGAAGTCCACCGTGCTCTCGTGTGCGATTGCTCGGCAAGTGCCACCATTTTTGCACGGGGAGTACATGCACGGGTTGGCGAATTGGCACCTGCTCCCGACAAACCGGTCCATACATCTAGAAGGAGGTGGAAGACACGGTTAATATAGGCCCATACCCTGCCAGACCTTCCCTCCCATCGAGACAAGTGCTGAACTGCAGGTGTAAGCTTAGTGACCGACTGCAAAACGCAGCGTGTTCGATATCTTTTGGTACAATGTCAAAATTCCTCAGATATGTCAATGTTAAAGTTTTAACTCGTCATGTATATTCATTTTTCTTTATTCCAGTATTCTAAGTACGAAGGCTTTTCCTGGACGGTTTTAGTTTACAAGTCTCATATCCGTTTAAACCTTTACAGCTGCCCAGCTGGCCATGGGCAAAAAGTGCACATTGATCATTGCTGACTGCCTGCCATCTCCTTCCCCAGGTCCCCCCTCTGCACACCTGTCCTCAGGCTACCCAGCTGCCTGGCCAGCCATCACTGGGCCTGCCCAGAGATGCACAGAGCAGGTCAGGAGCTCCAGGATGGACAATCACAGCTGCGAGCACCGGGGGCCGACAGCCTGGAGGGCTTACCGCAGTGCAACTTCAAAGGGTTGCGGGAAAACGCTCCGCACGTGGGTGAAAACCTCCCGGGACCTGAGGGAGTACTTCACCATTCCACTCTAAGCTAGTTAATACAACGTGTTTCGCCCTGCCTACGGGCTCCATACATTTACACACTCCAGGAAAGTAGGGGGAGAGGAGGGGGGCTACACAGCCTCTCTCTCAATCTATTCCATGTTCTCCATTTTATACTATATTATATTTTGTATATAAAACTCCTCTTGCCATAAGTCTGTACAACACATCTTTTGTGTCAGATAACACTCTGGACTGAAGGTTTGAACTGGCAATATTTGCATATGGGTCTCTCTGTTCTTTTTTTTGTATACAATTTATATATTCTCTTTTTTTTGTGAGATTTATGTTTATGTTGAGTAACTGTAAATTGCTGCTGCAACAACGGAATTTCCCAGTTTGGGATGAATAAAGTATTTCTATCTATCTATTTAAAAAAATGGTTCAGACTGCTCTATGGCCGCTTCTCCACCACTGGACAGGTCAGTCACACTGTTCTAAAATGATGGAGGCTGGGGCCTAGAGACAAATACAGTACTGGATCAAAGGCAAAGGTGCAAGGTGGTCTAACAGGGAAAGCACACTGTGCCAGGCAGCAGGTACTCGACACACTTCGTTTCCTCCATAAGTGTGAGGCACAGTTAGGGGAGGAAGTATAAAAAGTCAAAAAGAAAGAACCTCACATCTGACTGAACTGTACAAAAGGAAAAATGGCTCCACACTGAAAGGCCATGTTCTCAGATCCTTCACTGTAGTACTTTTTACACATTCACATCTTTATCTGTAAAGACTCTTGGCATCCAGTGAGCAAATGGAGAGAAGCTTAAGGTGACACAGATCTCTGTCTCCACATACAAGCAATGCTTAGTATATATGTTACTGGCAATGTGTGAAAAGCAGGCATTGTATAGAATGTCTAGGAAATCTACAGAATGCTGAGCCTAAAAAATATAGATTATAGATTTTTCTATAGATTTCCTAGGCATTCTATAAAATACTTGCTTTTCGCACATTGCCGGTAAGATATACATTTTAAAAATCCCTCAAGTAACACTTCTGTCATTTTTTTTTTAACTTACACCCGTTGAATCTCTTTAGACAGAGCAGACACCACTTTCAGCGAAGCCTTGATTCAGTGATGATTAAGAACTCGAAGCTCTGAGCAAAGGATTTGTGGCTGTTCCCCAGGTGCAGCGCCTTCATGTCTATGAACATGAGCAGCGTATGTAACTACTGTTGCTTCAGTACATTCCAACTGCGTAACACTGCTAAAATGGCGAGTCACTCTGGATAGCATTACAACTGGAACGCAAGTTTCCCCACGAGGCTGTGAAGAAGGAAACACTAAAGAGACACAATTCTGAAAAAACCAATTAGCAGACAGTTCTGGCTGAATAAGTGCAAATTCCTCCCACTGTCCAATGCTCAGGGCACTTGGACCCTGGGGAGGATGGTGTTATTATAGTGCGTCTCTTAAGGATTACAATGCCTGACAACTTTGGCCAGAAAAAGAAAACATCCTGTTGGATACACACCCAACACAATAAAGTTATTAAAACTATTCTCCAGGTCCGCTTGCCTGTCCTCTCTTACCTGTCTCTTTTGGCTTCTTATCTACTGCAGTAATGCACAGCCCCGTGATGTCTCCCCTTCCCTCCCAAGCACTGCACAGCCTCGTGGCCCCCCTACATGAACACTCTTTTGTCAACCTGCGGAACTGCCATACTTCAGTAAAAACCTCAGCCAAAATGTCTTGTTTTGAGTCACATCCAAAGAGGAGCGTATGTGGATGTAAAGTTCTAATGGGAGTTAAGACTAATACTTCAGCATGCAAGGCATATAGTCATGGAAAGAGAAGGGTACCCCAAGTGGTTTTGTGTGTGTATGCTTGTGTGTTTGTGTGTGTGTCTGTGTGTGTGTGTGTGGTTTGCAGATTGGCCGGAGGAAGCAGGTGCGCATATTAATGAGAGATCGTCAGCTGCTCAGCACAGCACAGGCCCCCCCTCCCACCCCACCCCCAGGTCCTTAGAGAATAGGGA
>JABJVR010000035.1:4407807-4434233 GCA_025773905.1 Chitala chitala
GGAGAATGCAACAGCACATGCATGACAGCTTTGCCGTCATTCTCATTGATACACCTAGAGTTAGAAGTTGTTTTCAGAGAGTTTTTACATACCTGCTTTATGCTGAAGGACTGGCTAAACTGATGATGATGTAGGAGCTGGGGAACATATCCCAACGTTCTGAGGAATGGGGGGGGGGGCTATTTTTAGCATGACCCCACACCCATTTCTCCATCCCGTCCATCCATAGTTACCTGATAGCATAGACATGTGCTGCTCCTGGACACTTAACACCGTAAACCTATATTTGTGTTGTCTACATGCTTGCTTGCATGTTAAGGTTGAGAATTTGTGAGCAGCAGCAACCTTAGGGTGTGATTCACTTGTGCCTCTTGGCTTGTGGTGACGTTCTGTTGAAGCTTGCCCCGGACAGCGACATGTATGGCGCGATGGAAAAGGTGGTGCCAGCCACCATGCTCTAGCCGTGACAGATGAATCATGTCAGATTAATGCATTACTATCACATTCCTCTTCGGTTTATGAGTATGACGATGTGTGAATTTTCAGCAGTGTGACGTGTATTTTGTGTGTGTGCACAAAAAAAAAATCACATTAATAATGTTTTGTCAGTTGTTGAAAGGGTATGGATTTGCGAGGACCTGTATCAGGAGTCGGAAAATGGTCTCAAGTGCACCGACGTACTGTGGAAAAAGCACGTTTCTGCTAAACATAGAGGGATGTGGACAGAGTGGCCTGTGAGCGTGTATGAGGGGCTCCGTTGATGACTCGGAGCAGCAGGTGGAGACACGTTTGGCCTGACCTTCTTCAGCTCTCACTGTGGATCTCACTGTAAGGCTCCGCTCAGGGACTGGGGTGTGTGGAGATGTCAGTCCTGACAACACGAGTTCATTATGACCTGTGTTTTTCATAGGAGGATTTGTGAGTTCATGTTTCATCCTTGTTGGGTTTCATCCTTGATTGAGCTTTCACTATCTCTGGTCCACCATCAAACCAAAGTATGCATGAAATGTCAGGCTCAAGGATCTTAAAATCTGTGTACTTTGATACCTTACCATATCATAACTGCACTGCATGTATGGAAAATTATTAGTAACACCAGGAACTGGACAGTTTCTTCTTCAAACTGTTATAACATTCATTCTTATTTATATTTCATTCATTCATTCATTCATTCATGTAACAGTGCCATTTTCCAGCCTAGCACTGCCTGTCCTGGGAAACACTGGATGTGAGGCAAGATACACACCAAATGCAATACCAGTCCACGGTACTGAATGCAGTTACATCACAGTACAACACAGAGCCAACTGAATAGGCAAATAAATCAATCTTATTAACCAGTTGCATAAAGGGTTTTGGACACTGCACTGGTATCTGTCACTCAGGAATTTATATACTAACAGGATTATAGCATTCCCTCAGATGGTGAAAATACAAACTAGCTGTTGTACAAGATAAAAATTCTTCAAGAGCTTCGACAAGAAAGAACACATTTGTTAAATCTATAGTTATTTCTTTTTTAAGTTTGTACACCATTGTTACTCTATAAAACAGAGTAAATTATTTAATAGAAACTGAAATTTCTTGGGTCTGTGTGCACGGAGTTTGCATATTCTCCCTGTGCTTGGTGGGTTTTCTCCGGGATCCGGGGATGGATGAATTAAATTTCCATTTGAATTATAGCACGATGTCATCTGTTTAGGGGGTTCGGAGGTGTTGCCTTGCCTATCACTAAAAGAACCTGTTCAGTAGCTATTACACAACTACTATTTGTAAGTCCAATAGATGATACAGACCAGTTAATAAGATCATATTTCAGATGGAATTTCCAGTGAGGTAAAATAAACTGAGTAATTATTCTTTTTGTTTTTCCACATATTTCTGTCAATGACACAAACAGCAAAAGCTATAGCATGCTGCGTGAACCCCATAACCTTAAGATCTCCTATTTGTTCCGTATTCTTTGCATCGTAGTCATTTTCACGGTAAAGTATTTAGTTTAAAACACGTAACACTTTAAAATCCATCCATCCATTCACTATACCATTTATCCAATTGAGGGTCGCAGGAAGCCTGCAGCCCATCCTTGGCGGCACAGGGCGAAAGGCAGGGGACACCCCGGGCAGGGCGCCAACCCAACACAGACACTTGCTTAAAGGTAAGTAAGATACTTAAAATATGGAACGATAAGTAATTCGTAATAAATACATACATAAATAACTTCAGCTTATGTAAAAACCCCGTCCTCTTAAGCACTCAGTTCACACTTTTTTTAAATTGCACAGCAGCCTCCTGAAGAGACAAAACTAAATAATGTCACCCTAAGCGTGAGTTTCTTTACTTTCGCTCTCTGAAGCATGTTACTAAATGAGGAAGTTATACAGCCATGCACAGCCTGTTATGTTTACTGCTTGGAATAAATTATGTGAAATACTTAGTAAAGGGTAAAGATTATAGGAAAAAAGCACACCTCGTGAAGACTGTATCAGGAAGTGAAATAATTTATTAAGCACTTTGTTCTCGGTAATGTTGTATTTTCCCCGCACCCATGACACTGGCATTTAAACAGAGCGGAAGGTACTGTGCGTGTTCATCATCACTCCCCGAGGAAGGGTAAGCGATACTCTGCTCATCCTGTAAGCCTCTTCCTTCACGCTGACCGGTTGTACGAATGTGTGATGTTTGTACGTTTGCAGCGCAAATCATCGAAAAGAGATAAAATTACAATTACGTCACTTAAAATTTAATTATCAAAGACCCGATGCCCTTTAGCTTATTCCGATCCGAAACTGCTGCTATCTTTTCAGCTTAAGCGAAGTTGAAGTTCATGTAAGAGTTGTTTGTAAATGTTTGAAGGTATACTTTGATTTGAGAGTTTCTGCTGAAATAGAACAGTATGTAGTAATTTAGAGCAAGGTTCAAAGGACCTTTATCCAAATTTAAAGACTGCGACGCAGTGACAGGTAACGATACCTATCAGAAAAACCTGTAATGAAGGGTGATTTATTCTTTAAAACTGATCCTCATAACTGTGCATAGCACTTTTCTGACACATTCATCTTGACGCGTTTTGAGTAACAACTGTAGAACAACGTGCTGAATTTCCATTTGTGCGAAAGTAGAATAGCGTGTAATTGTAATTCGAACTCATGGATTGCTGCGAATGACATCTCAAAATTGTCGCATTTCACCAAACCATTTCCTGTAGTCACAGGCTTAAAAAATGCTTTGCGTCCCTGCAGCAAGCTGTTCTGGGTGATAGTATCAACCGCGCACCTGTTTTGTGCAGATGAATAATGTTCACTGGAAGCTCTGGTGTACATCGGAACACTTCTGCGGCATCAGTTTGCAACCTGTATTATTATGTCACTACTTCCTATTAATAACATGTTAAAGATCTTCTGAACAGAATTTGTGTATTTGTGTAAAAGGCAATTAAATTATACGTTGTAATGTACAAGCGATGTATAATGTTTAGCACTATCTGTTAAAAACGATATATACCCTTTCCATGTTGCTTCATTTACCTCTTTGGTTTGGTAATGGGTTTATTAATGCTAGTCTACTGCAGAAATGTTCACACTCTTGATAAAGCTATATGACTACTGTACTATCTGGTGCAGTACTTGCTAATAATGTTTTATGATTGTAATGATTTTGTGCAGGCCCGCTGCTTACATGAAGCTGTGAAGAATACGTCTTACTTTTTCTTGGGAGGAAAAAGGCACCCTTCTGGAAATGTCAGACTCGTCTGACTATTATTCTCTGAACATTAACCTGCTTAGAGAGCCGGTTTTGAAAAGACTCTGTGATATTCTAGACAAAACGAATAGCAAAGGATGGCGCAAGCTGGGAGAGATGGTCAGTAATGACAAACGCTTCCGAGTGAGGTAGGCATTCTGGTTTCATGCTTGGCCTTTCATGAAAGACACGCGGAAACTTCTAAATAACTGAGATTGTCCCCATTATGCCTGTTTGATCATCCAGAAGTGCTGATAAAAAGCGAACTAAGAGGTTCTAAACCTCAAATCATATATTTGTCAGTTAAGTGGGATAATTGCTGGAGCAGCAATCTTATCTGAAAGTGTCTATCAATTATCGCATATTTGATTATTCTATTAACTAACAGGATTGTTTAATTGAGTTTTTAATATTTTTATTGTATTTTTCAGGTTAGTGACTTAGGTACTCATAAAATTACATATATTCAGAGTTGTGTTTCAAATTGGACATATTTGTGCCCCCCCCCACGCTTCCTGCAGCGCAGATGAGATGGAGAGGTGTTCCCTGAAGGTGCTGGAATTGGAGGGGAGCCCCACTCGCAGTTTGCTGAGGCTCATGGGAGATCGTGGCTGTGCTCTTAGGGACTTGGTGGACTTCCTGCAAACCATGGACCACAATGAGGCTCTTCAGTGCATAAAACCAGCAGGTTTTGCAGCCATGCTTCTGTATTAGTCCCAGATGGGCTCATAAAGTTGCCACTTTTGTTTTAAAGCATATTTTTTACTTTATTTTTTACTCCAGTGTACATCAGTATCTTGGGCAGCTATTAATAACGATGAGAAAATATTGCCTAGAAAAAAAATTGTGTTAATTGGTTAAGATATCCTTTTCTAAAAAAGTGTACTGTGGCATACATGACTAGGTGTTAAGCATGTTAAATTGTGCAGGCTTCAATAATGCATATTTGATACATATTTAGCGACCCATCCATAACATCCATAGGTCTTGCCACTGGAGTTATATATGAAAAAGACATTTAGTCTGCCAAAGGTTTTTGGACAAATTTATAATAGCAACATTTTTTTTTTGGTCACAGTGACAATCAGTGAAAGGGAAATAGCTGTGACTCATTTTCATTTAGTCCAGGACCTGCATGAAAGCACTGCAGGTGTATTCAACGTTTTTCCTGTAAACTCATTCTCAGCAGGGATAAAGATTGTCATTCAGCCCCAGTCGGTGTCTGCTCTGTCGGGACAGACTGTTCGAATGTACTGTCACGCCATTGGAAACCCAGGCTTACAATACCAGTGGTTCAGGACCAAAGAAGAGGTTAGTGCTAGAAAGCAGTTCTTGATACATCTGGTCTAGATGCCTGTTTTTGGTTTCTTCCAAACGTTCTGTCTCGGCTCTGTGACTGGTGTCATTTTCAGGTGCCGTATGGGATTTCTCCTGAACTGGTCATCAGCCTAGTGCAACCAAAAGACGCAGGATTCTACATATGCAGAGTAAACTGTGGCAGCACCTTTGAGTTCAGCACCTGGGCCCAGGTGGAAGTTCTGGAAGCCCCAGTGACAAGTGGTGAGATATATTTTGTGTCATCTGTTACTTGGAAGGCTGAGACAAAACAATAAACTGTCTACTTAACCAGGTTGCCTCATGGAGTGTGTGCTCTCCAATATGATGGAATTTTCACTGTTCCCAGCATTAATGTCCCAGTCTTTGGAGGGCCGTGTGAAGGTCATCTTACAGCCTCGAGACCTGAGACTTCCTGAGGGGGCTGTGTTGGAGCTGGAGTGTGGGGCACTAGGGAGACCCATCCCCCAGTACCAGTGGTACAGGAACGGGACGCCCCTCCAGAGCGCCTGCAAGAGGAAATACATGGTGAGCTAGGCCAGGCTCTGGACTGTCTGGTCCCTGTTTGGGAAAGTCAGTGGCCACCTGCCCTGTTCACAGAATGATCCCAGAGCCCAGAAAATATGTCATTTTGGATAAAGAAGCAGACACACGTCTGATCTCAGTCATTTACGAGCAGGCGGCTGTTCTCAATAACAGGTCAACTTTGTGACCCGGGAGCATGAGGGGAGGTACCGCTGCATGGTGTTCAGCAAGGATGAGTGGACGTGGTCCCGGGAGGCAGAAGTCTTCATAGGTACAACTGTGTGTTCTGCTAAAATTTAGGACGATCAAACTGGTGCTGTTTGAAGTTGAGTTGTTTTAGTGGATGCAGATACAAACATATCTTTCTGAAAATATTTATATTGCTTTATGTGAGTTAAAAGCTATTTATCTAAGATTGATTTGTCCTTACCTTTGTCAGAAAAATTTGTCTGCTTATTTCTAAGAGGAAAAACCAATGTTGTTTTCAGTAGTAACTGAATACTTAACTAAGGCTAGACTGTATCTTTTTACCTAAATTACTTCACTCTCAATGAACAGGAAACATTTCCTGAGAAATAGCAGTGTGTGACATCACCGATGTCCAGTGCTGGTCACAGTCTGTAAATCTGCAAAGGACACAATATATGTGCACAGTCACAGTTTTCTGTTTTAATGTCAGTGTTCAGCCCATGTTTTCTCTACATCTATCTAATGATTTTTTTTTCAGCATCATACAACATTAAAAATAAGGGACCCAGCAGTCCTCTGTCCAGTTCTCAGTTCACCATGGCCCCTTGTTTAGGCCTACATGAATGATGATGTACCGGATACAGGTGTCCACTGGGCATTACATAGAACTTGCAACTCTTGCTCTTAATTTACATTCATGTGATAAATGCATAAAGAAAACCATCGTGTTTATGTCATAGAAAAGTTAACATGAACCAGAATTGATTTGTAGCACAGAAAGCATGCTGAACAGTGTGGGGAATGACTGGAGTTTGGGCGTGCTTCTGAGCTGCACTGGAGGACATAGGGGAAGGTCAGATTGATCCAGTAGACATGCTAAGGTGTGAATACGAATGGAGCGTGGCTGGCCAGGGTTCATGTGCCATGGGCCCACGCAGCCCCATGTGGATGTCCAGAGGTTTCCCATGCAGCCTCCCTGTTTGCTGTCTCAGCAGAACTTGAGGTTGTTAGCTGGTGTAGCTCAGCTTCACGCTTTCTGGTTGTGAGCTGTTAGGTCATAGGCCGTCCATGTTTCTCCCGCTGTGAAGGCACTGGTGCAGTGAATTGTTGAGTGTGCTTGTATGAAAACTCTGGCCTCTGTACATCCACACAGTAGTTCTCCCTCCTCACTTGTTTTTATAGTTTTCCACGTGGTCTTGTTGTTCTTTAAGCTGAATGTCTCTCCTTGTTTGCTCTGTGTGGTACATGTGCTGAGTCAGAGCCGATCCAGCTTTCATATGGATGCATTGACCACGGCGAATGTGCTACTATAGTCTGGGTGCTGATACCCTGGGGTCTTCCTAGTGAGAGTCAACACGCTTTGTCACCCTGTCAGCAGGTGGTACAGTGATTATATCGTTAGATGAAGTGCTCACAGCAGGTGATCAGATTAATTCACCTTCCAGTTACCTTGTTGTCATTTTCCCCCAGTAAAAGCCCCTGACATATGATATGTTTGTAGGCTGTAAACGAAGTCTGTTAATACTTTTGCTTGCATGTTTTAACCGCAGATAACTATGACACCAGCAGATGCCGAGTAGTGGAGAAGCCCTATGGTGAGTTCCAGGAAAGCTGAAAATGTGTCACAGAAACATGAATGATTAACTGGATCTGTTGTGTTGTCAGTGTGTTAGCAAAGTATGTTTGACACATCACATTCTTAATTTTAACACAGAACTGTGAAATGACATAGTTCTCCAACCTGGGAAAGTCTGTCCCCTCTCCCACTCCCCAGGCCTACTACACAAAAGAGCTTACAGTCGTCATGCTAATTCACACAATTCCAGTGTTACATTGCACATAGGACATTAGAAAAAGTGGTTTGAAAAATTTGAGACGTGGAACATTATACATTTCAATATTGCAATATCTGACCAAATTAGTTTCTCGGCATAATAAATAATACACATAGCATGAACTGTTTTCCATAAATTATATTTGAGAGATACTTAATATTTAAAGAGTAGCTCAATATTTATTTAGTGTTTTGGTTAAAAGAAGCCCTGAGAAATTAATTTTTGAAAAGTATACCCCCCTGTGGAATGCTCCACACTGAAGGCACCCCCCTTCCTGCAAAAGACTTAACACTTATCTGTAATGTCAGGCACAAGATGTGCACTGAACACGTACACTGAGCAGCTTATAACTTTCTGAAGACCAGTATGGCTGAAAAAACACTGTTAAATACTAGAATAAAATTTCAGTTGCTGTTCAATGAAAAGTGTGACCTTACTAAATCATGAAAGCATCACATTGTCTTTGACCACCAGGACTTTGTGCTTTGCGCCAGGGTGATATGGTGGCTTAGAGGGTAATCTCACCTCACAGTGTTTCAAATTCAGATCTCTTTTACCATTGTAGGTGTGTAGTTTGCATATTCTCCTTATGTGTGTGCAGACAAACTCGAGCACTCATATTTGCTCGGACATTTCAAAGACAGGCAGTTCTGTGTGTGTGCGAGTGCATGTCCTACAGGTGGCTGGTGTGCTGTTCATGATGTATTCTGCCCTGTTACCATGTGAACCTGTCTAGGATAAGTGGCCAAACAGTTAATTAATGAAGAAATTGGGCCAACTATTTATTCAGCTTTTCACATAGACATCTAACTTTGCTATGTTAACATAATAATTATGTGTAATCTAAAGAAGAAATGAAGAAATAAACAGGACTGGATGTGCTTTTGTTGTTGCTATAGCGACAGATAAAGTGGCCCTGCTGATTGGGAACCTCTCGTACCAGAATCACCCCCAGCTGAGGGCTCCGATGGTGGACGTGTATGACCTCACCAACCTGCTCCGCCAACTCAACTTCAAAGTGGTGTCGCTGCTGGACCTCACAGAGTCTGAGATGCGTAACGCTGTGGACGAGTTCCTGCTGCTTCTGCACAAGGGCGTGTACGGTGTGTGTCCAGGAGTGTACAGTGCACACTCAGTGTGTTAAACAGGGCCAGGAGTGTACAATGCACACTCAGTGTGTTAAACAGGATCAGGAGTGTACAGTGCACACTCAATGTGTTAAACAGGGTCAGGAGTGTACAGTACAGGTTCAGTGTGTTAAACAGGGTCAGGAGTGTACAGTACAGGTTCAGTGTGTTAAACAGGGTCAGGAGTGTACAGTACAGGTTCAGTGTGTTGGACAGGGTCAGGAGTGTACAGAACAGGTTCGGTGTGTTGGACAGGGTCAGGAGTGTACAGAACAGGTTCAGTGTGTTGGACAGGGTCAAGAGTGTACAGTACAGGTTCGGTGTGTTGGACAGGGTCAGGAGTGTACAGAACAGGTTCGGTGTGTTGGACAGGGTCAGGAGTGTACAGTACAGGTTCGGTGTGTTGGACAGGGTCAGGAGTGTACAGAACAGGTTCAGTGTGTTGGACAGGGTCAGGAGTGTACAGAACAGGTTCAGTGTGTTGGACAGGGTCAGGAGTGTACAGAGCAGGTTCAGTGTGTTGGACAGGGTCAGGAGTGTACAGTATACAGTGCTTAATAGACACAAAAAAATCACACAAAATTTAAAACACTGACGACATAATAAACACAAAGGCATCATGTTCTTGAATGAACTGTGCATGTTATATATTATGTACTATGCTGAGTTTGTTAACAAAAGGAGGGTGAAGGTAAAGTGGAAAATAAGACAATTGCTATCAGGGTAGTGGAAATAGTGAGTGGAAAAGTTGACAGATGCAGTTGGCCTGAGATTTAAAATCTCAACAGATTTTGCATAAAATGTCCTGAGGAAGAGCATGCGTCACTGACAGTGATGGGGTCAACAGCCATCATTCTGCAAGTCAGCCTTGGAAATGAAAGTTTCACTTAGAGTTCGAACCCTAATTTAAATGACAGAGATCAGGAACTTAGGTCACAACACATTTGAGATATCACTTATCAAGTACCTGTTTGTGTAACTCTAGCTGTTATTTTTACTTGTGACTTTTTTGAACGAGCAACATGCTAGTTGTATCCTGCTACCTTACGGCTGAGTGATGCAAATTGACTTAGCAAAACTTTAAGCTTTAAAAAAAATATTTTTAAAATATATTTTCAGCAGTTTAAAATCACATTCTGATGTGTTTGCCTGAGGGTTTGCTCAGTTGTTTTTGCTGTTTTCTAAAAATTCATAACTTTGACATGGTTTGCAGCAGGTAGAAAACAGGTTTAGATGTGTACTGTAACGGAGCTGAGCAGCAACGCTACAATACAGCAGCACTGTGAAAGTTGTAGGTGCGCTGAGGTCACGGTTTCCTGACCCCTGTTGCCAGAGCGGTTGAGACTGTTAGACCCCTGCTGAAACACAGTGACCAGTACGTGACAATTCAGTCCGAGATCGGTCAGTGATGAAACATAACCCCGTGCCAGCACCACTGCTGCATTTCGTACAGGATGACAACCACTGCGTGTTACGGACCTGGCAGCTCTCCCAGCACCTGGCGTCAGAGACGTGGGGGGAGAGGGGGGCAAATGAGGGTTTAATAGGCAGCACTTCAGCCCTTTCAAAGGTGTGTCAAGTGTCACAAATTCTCCTAAAAGGAAAAGAGGCGGCTTCCTCACCCGGAGGTCAGCCAACCTCAGCAGACCCCCATTTGGCCGGCGTCATTGGTGTTACGTGTAACGTTAAATTTTGTTCTACAGTGAGCACAATGTCTGACAGAAGTCCTGTCTGTTACATCTCACATAAACATGTACTGCGGTGTGCTGTAGAGACACTCTTTATTTTACTAAGCAGTGTTTCAGTCTAACTTACAGTAAGTATATTCTTCCACATTAAAGTGCTGCAGACTTCTCCAGGTTTATTGTAAGGATTCCCCTACACCTATCAGTGTTGATTAACTTACATTTGTGTCTTTGGATGCAGGGATTTGGTTACAGATCTGGAACTCCAGATGAGGAAGAAACAAATTTAACTTGAGGAAGATACTTTTAAACTTGAATGCTCCCATGTCTGTGTTTGAAAAGTCAGGGATAAAACTTTGTGTGGGGTCACTTGTGAGACAGCTGAGCCAGGGGCAGTAAGGTCATAGCATCAATTTATCTTATTTGAATTTTTAAGACCTTTTGAGAACAAAGGTGCTCATAATGAACATGGAGTCACAGAGAAAGGTCTCTCCCATTCAGGGTTGCTGTACTACGCTGGACACGGCTACGAGAATTACGGCAACAGCTTCATGGTCCCTGTGGACGCCCCCAACCCGTACCGCTCCGCCAACTGCCTGTGTGTGCAGAGCATTCTGAAACTCATGCAGGAGAAGGAGACGGGTCTCAACGTCTTTCTGCTGGACATGTGTCGGAAGAGGTGGGGTGTGCCACGCATCCGCTCCACCCCCCGTTGTAGTCCGTGGTTGTATAGACAGATAGCCTGTCCTTCTTGCTGGGACAACTGCATAGTACTTAACTTCCGGCTTCTGTACCTCAATAGTTTCACATATTAAGATGCTAGAATTTATTTAAAACTTTCTTTGCTGTGTGGAGTGTGTGTTTTTTATCTTAGGGAAGACTTACAGATTTACAAATGCCTAAACACTAAGTATATCTTTGATACCCTCTTCAGGAATGTTCATGATGACACCACCCCCAGTGTGGTGTTGAGGGTCACAGCTAACATTGTCTTTGGATATGCAACGTAAGTGCAGGAGTTCAACCTTTCACATAGTAAAAGTAATTTACATGAATTTTTTTCGTTTAAAAAGTGGAAATGTATAATTAAGAGATGAATATTTCACAGGAAAATTATAGTTTGTATAGTATAGTTTGCCCTGAGGCTTGTGGGACATTAATGACTTCTGCTGCGAAGGTGCCAGGATGCAGAAGCGTTTGAGCTCAACTCAAGCGGATTCACGAACGGCGTCTTCATCAAGTTCCTGAAGAAGCGCCTTCTAGAGGATGAGAAGATCACAGTGCTGCTAGACAGAGTGGCTGAGGGTGGGTAGAGCCTGGGGCCAGTTTTACCAGGCCTTGTGGTCTGTGGGTTGTGTTCCCGTCCTCACTTTATTGTGCTAAGCTCGTGTCCCAGTGAAGGTGCACACAGCCCTTAGCCATGTCTGCACATTATCAAGTAGATCAGCCTTTCAAGAATAAAACAGGAAAATGTCCATTCATCCTTTTCTTTTTTTACTTAAATCCCTGCCCTTTCACTGGCAGTCCTATGTCACCTCACCTTCAGTGCCGTGCCCCCACACCCCACAAATGTCTTGTTACACCTTGTTTGTCCTCCATAGTAACAGTCATTTTCTTCTAACTTTTGCCACTTTGTGGAGGCTGAAGTGCAAAGGCACCTTTGAACTGAAATTTGTTTTTTTTTTACTGTGAATGCAGACATGGGTCAGTTTGACCCCACCAAAGGCAAACAAGCCTTGGAAATCCGCAGCAGCCTATCAGAGAGGCGGTCGCTGACTGACCCCATTCTGCCCAGTGGCTGCTGGGACGAGGCCCAGGCTCGAAACCTGCAGTGGGCCAAAGCTCATGGTAAAAGCTGTCACCATATGCTACGTCAGCCACGCCGCGCTCCCCTGGGCAGCCTTTATCACCCTTTAGCCTGTCTGAGGCCTGATGGAACTCCAGATTAGAAATGAGACAAACCTTCCCACATGTACACATCACCTTTTCAAGATTAAAGTACTTTTGCAATGTACCAAAAACATGCAAAAGTACCAAAAAATTCTGTACCCACTTCACAAGTACATATTATTGTTATATACTAATTAGCTCACACTATTTTATTAACTGATTTTTCCATGACAAAATTTCATTAACTGATTTGTAAAAATAAAAAAAATATATATAACCCTTTTCAATATAAAGCACATTAGTATCACAAGCCTAATCAATACCAATATATCTGACTTAAAATTAAAAAAATTTTAAACACTACTTGTCATAAAATTGTATAAACTAAATGTACTTAACATAGTATCAGGACCCTGTTTCAGACAGAGCACAGCCTGCAAAGGATGGATGGATGGATGGATGGATGGCATGAGATCTCGCTGTGTTTTGCAGAGCTGCCTGAGAGCATGTGCCTAAACTTCGAGTGCGGGGTACAGATGAAGATGGGCTTTGCTGCAGAGTTCTCCAACGTGCTGGTCATCTACACCAGCATTGTGAAGAAGCCAGAGGATATATCGTCCTGCCAGGCCTACGTCACCAACTTCAGCCCGGTAAAAATGGATGACAGCAGTGCATGTGCACATACGTGGGCACACACATGTGCAGGCACACACACCCTGACAATAATCCACTTCCATTTGCTTACTGGGTTGATGCATGTAAGAACGCCGCGTGTCCCCCCCCCCCTCCCCAGGAGCTGGACATCGACCCTAAGGAGATGAACAGAGTGACCCCTGAAGAGACCGGCAGCTATCTGCTGTCCAAGAACCTGCCCCAGCACTGCCTGTACACCCGCCTCAGCTCACTGCAGAAGCTCCGGGTACGAGGACACACCTTCATGCCCAACAGGGCCAAGGCTACAATCTTGGCGAAACATCTCAAGAGCTCAGTCAAAAGTGAAAGTCTCCATTACCTGAAGCACAGAGCCCTGAGCTGATTGACCGGAGCTGTCATTCAGCGCCGGCCCTGGGCATATAGACAAATGCCAGTCTGTAGGGGCGGCCTGAAGAGCACGCAAACATTGTGCTGTCATGTGGGGGGGCGCAAATGTAATCTTGCTTTGGGCACCAAGTGGCCCAGGACCTTTACCGCTGTGATTAGTTTACACCTGTCTGCATTTGATAAAGGGATAAAGGTGGTTAATGTGTTATCTTATTAAAATTATATTCAAAATACAATTTCACATAATTAAAGTTTAATGATATAATGTCATGTCCATTGCTAACATTTCTCATAAAAACAATAATAATGAGCAGAAGTGTGATGTCATCTTCATGTAGACCTGCACTGAATATCTTGCTGATGGACACACCTGGTGGCTAGGCCAGGATCCAAACCAGAGGACTTCTGCATCCTAACCAGATGCTCCGCCGATAGAGCCATAGGCCGCTAAACACAGACGTAGCCCCTCGTGTCATTCTGCTAAACCCTCGTTCTCTACCTACCGTAGACCCACCCATCGCTTCCACTGAACACTCCTTCCCGCCCTTTTTGCAGGAACAGCTGGTGTTCACCGTGTGCCTCCAGGGCTCGTTTACGGCCATTGAGGAGCTGGTGGACTGGACCATGGAGGTGAACATCGGCAAGCCGCTCATTGCCAAGCTGGACCTGCACCGGCCCGTGCGCCGCAACAGCTGCCTTCAGACGTGCCTGATGCCGCACAGCCCGTCGCACAGCCCCTGCCACAGCCCCGGTGCCGAGCACCTGCAGCACTGCTACTTCCCGCCGGCGCAGGGCGGTGCCTACCTGGGCGTGTACGAGCCCCCGCACAGCTCCCACGGCGCCCTTTACGGAGGCCCGCCGCACTGCGGGGACGACCCATTCTGCTGCAGCCTCCGCTGGGCCGCGGCCGACGACGGGCCGCTCTCAGCGGCGTCCCCGGGCAGGGTCAACGTCCCCATCGAGGCCACAGACGACATCAACGAACTGCAGATGAGCTTCATGAACAGCCTGCAGGTTCAGGGCCAGCACTGACGTGAGCGGGCCGCTCACTCCTGCCCCGCCGCGCCTGTACCTGACCGCTACAGCAGCCCGCCGTGCGCAGCTCTTTGTGAGACGCCGGTGCATGTGTGGACGCTGGCAGGCTTATTGTCTGATGAAAGCAGGCCTCAGTTTTGCTGTTACCGTTTACAATTGATTAATAGAGTACGGCCTTTTTTCAGACGCATTTATTTAACATGTTACTGTTGAGAGGGCAAAAAAAAGTGAAAAAGTAGAAGCAAGTACCATGGCAGCTGACCCCATAATTAATGGCTGAAATCCCTGAAGGACACAAGCTGTTGTACCCTTGACTGCAGTGGGGTTACTTAACTAACATTATTCATCTACAAAAATGGTACAGTCTGTAACTTCCAAAGCATAAAGTACCAACGATGCAACATCAATAAACAAAACATTTGTATGTTCACGTTGTATGAGGTTTGAAATTTTGAAACTGATTTTTTTTTTTTTTTTCCTTCACACTGTTTGTTTCCTTAGCTGTGTATAGTGCCCTGAGAGCTTGGGCACTCAGTTTCTGCTGGATATTTGGGTTTTTTTTGTCTTGTTATGTGCACAGGGAACATTGGGTAGCATCACTGTGTTGCTCGCATTACCTATTATGTCACAACATGATCACTCACTGTTTAGATTTCTCTTCATGCGCTCGGCAGCCTGCTGAATGCCAAGGCCTGACTGAGCTCTGTGATCTGTGGAGCACCTGCAACAGCACAGCGTTTTATAATACGCTACACTGTCAGCCAACCAAGGTATGCAAAGCACAAAGGTGGCAGTGGTGTTCAGAACACAGAAAAACACAGCAACAGTACTGGTGAACTATTTTCTTACACATGCCAACGAGAGCCAATTTTAAACAAATACGAAGATTTTTGTCCTGTGTATGTAATGCAGGCTTCAGGGTGAACCAAAGTACTTTACATAATAAAATGTTACCAGTTGAAGAAACTAAATAAGGTTAATGCATAGCAACTTTCAGACACATAGGCATCTAGCTGAGTATAGTCATTCATATTAAAATTGAAGCGAAAACAGTCGAACATTAACTTAGTGATAATGTTAAAATTTACAGAACGCAGAATCTCGTTCTGTCGCCCTCTTGTGGTAAAATACGTGAGTGAGCGTATAAACCGCACAATTTCTTGGTATTCAACATTCAGATTTTTCTTTTTTTTGGGGGGGGGGTGGACTCAGTTACACTAATGGGACATAAAAATAAAATATGACAATGGTTTGGTATTATTTACACCAGAATAATTAACAGGACAGTTACTTGAAATAATGGCTTCATTGTCTTGTGCAATAAAGTACTTTATTTAACAGATGTTTAAAAGTTTGTAGCAGTGTTAAATAGACTTCTACATGTGTTTAATGTGTATGATTTCCCCCACTTTTAATTACTGTAGCAAAATTCCCAGATGCTTCACAAACTAGGACAAGCACAGTATGCAAGGTTGTGTTAAGGCCAAGAAAACTGTATTGAGTCACACTGGGCCACAGCCTGGCCTGATTCTCCCACTCGCACTGCTGAAAACTTACTCCAAGAGTGGCATAAATCATCCATCATGCTCTCTACAATATTGTGGAGCTTGTAGTCCTTCCCATAGTTATACTGTATATGGAAGACACACAGAAATTCAGGCCTTGTAGGCAGTTGCTAACACAAACTTGCACAGATATAGGGGAAACGCTGAAGGTGTTCTGGACTGACAGAAACTGACAGACTTCAAAAATAAAATACATAATAAATTTAAAAGACATGGAACATGTCAACCTTTCTTTCAAACTGGCTTTTCCTCTGACATGCCTTTGTCTCACTCTCTGTTTTTGGTAAGACCTTTGTAAATGTGCACTACATTTGCCATTAGCAGTGAAATTCACCTGCATTGTCTATGACTATGGTCAGCGCACATGTCCTGTAGTGACCCTCCCACTCTCCTCAGCTCCTTTAACCTTGTCTTAGGTATTCTTACTCACTCCAAGACCTCCAGGTGTGAGGACAAGCATCAAATGTACCCACACCCATATTAAGGACAACATGCATTTGCAGCCTTCCTTGGCCTGGACAGTCATCTTGTTGCTGTTCCTGTTTAGAAAAAATAGAAGACTTTATTAAATTTGATGGTGAATTAAATTGATGGTTCTTCATGTATTTGCACTGCATTACAGATGAAAAGTACTGGTATAATACTCTTTTACGCTTGGATTTTAACATTAGAAAACTCTTAAATGTAACTTTACATGCTTTTTTATTGACAATTTTGTGGGGTAACTCTGTTCACTTATTTGTCGTATGTAGGAATGATCGATTTTTAGTAAATTGGATACACCACCCAGAAGGAGAAATGCTAAAAAGATGGTTTTACGTTATCATTCCACATGAGTGACAGTACTTAAAATATTTATAGAGTTTATATGCTATACTAAATACATAATTGTTTGTTGAAACTTATTTGGTAATATAATTTTGCTTTGGGGCTGCATCTGGCATCATGACTGTTTTCTCCATACTCCTGCATAGCTTCATCATCCATGACCTGCATCTGTCATTGGTTAGGAGTGATTATTTTCTCAAATGTTTCAGGTAGTGCATTTCACTATTTCTGACATCTGACTTGAATATTAAATTTTCAATCATGTTAAACACCTGCACAAAAGTGATAATGAGGAACACGCTGCGTAACGGGCTACATTAATCACTTACATAAGTAGGGAACAAATGCTAAACATATTGCAGACAATTTAGACACTAATGTTTGGATTAATGATCAGGGTCCTGCATTCTCTACACTGTTAACTACACTGTTATCAGCATCTCACTGCTTGCTACAAATTAACTACTGTCAGTACAATTACTGAAGCACAGCCTTTCCTCCCCAAAATATTGGTTAAGAGCTCACCCACGCTTCTTCTAAAGGCCTGGATATGACTGAAACTGACAAAAGCTGTCAGTCTTTCTTAGCAATGCCAATCCAGTGCTTAAGTTACTTGAATGCCTGCTTTATTTGTGTTATGGCCTTTCCAGCAGCCCGTTGCCGTTGATAACAGGAGTGTTTTAATGCGTACAAACAAAGTCTATGCCAGTAATAATACAAACAGTTCTTTTATTTTCTTCCATGGATAAACATTTCTTTAAAGTCAACTTCTTGTCGCTTGCATTGTTCCAAGCATGTAAAATACATGTTTTCCAAAAATGTCATACAACAGTTTCCCAAGTTTCCACAGTTACCTCTTGGCATGTTACCCTGTAGTAACCGCGTTTTCCAATTACCAACCCCCTGCATTACCCAATAGGGCACAATTATACAAGACCTAAGCAGTGCCCCCTACTGGACAAGAAGTTAAACACAATTTACATGGAAATGTTAATGCTGCCCCAGGTCTCAGCGCACAGCTTCTCCTATGGTGTACCAAGGCAACAGGCCTAGGATTTAGGATGAAGCTGGCCTTGTAGCCTTGGCCTTAGGCTACACGTTTAATCTGATGCCATTTTACACAAATATAACACAAGGCAAATGCTCCACCTTTATTAGCAAAACAGTCATAACTATACTGTATCTATTCTTAGTTTTTAAACCAAGTTTGAAACATAGCACCAGCAAGTAGCATTTTATATATTTATACTACGATTCAAATAATGCTATCATATTTAAAATGTATTTATAAATTATGTCATCGCTGTATTAGTGTCCTCACACATACTGTATTTTATTAATTACTTGCGCTAAAAGATTATATAAGATTTATTATTGGAATTCATTATGCATAAAACTACATCATGGATTTAAAAAATAATCTTTCAGATATTCCTATACAATAAGTACTTCCAATACAATACAAGAACAATAAACGCACAATATTTTATAATAAAATTGACGTTATTAAGCATTGGTTTTATTTAAGCAATATTAATCTAAAATTAATAAAGCAATGTTTCCTTTTTATTTTTTCATATAAGTAACTACGATGTTTGAACTTTTCTGACAAAGACGAAAAGACGCCGACTTTAATGCAGCGCATTACCAACACCAGCCTACATAGTTTTTCCCCAAGTGACATCTGGATTTCCTCACCAAAGATGGCGGACACAGGTTGCCATGGCAGCTCGTGACGGTTAAATTCCGGCCGTGACGTTTCAGTCGTACGGCGCGAAAGTTTGACCGGAAATTTGTACCTAAAATGAAAACGTTCTGGAACGTGATGGTTGTCTTCATTTCTTTGTTCTAACATTTTAAATGACTAGGTCTATATGACGCACCGTCCTTGTGTTCCTTTTTGTTTATCATAACAGTAAGTTTTGTGTGGTTTATTTCCTTTCAAGCAACGAAGACCTTATGATAACTTATTTGTTTGTGTACAGTGTTATGTGCGCTGTATAGCTTTTTCTAGTTGGGCCAAACTAACGTTTGGGGGTTACGATGTGCTCGCAGTAGCTATGTGGATTTATGTTAACCATTAAGATATCTACATTCGTTTAATATTCTTTACGTCGTTTTAAAATGCATTCTCTTCACCCAGTCACTTTTCAAGACCGCGAAGATGTCCGACGCGTTGTCTGACACTAGTGACAGGAGTGAGGAGGACGATCAGGACGTAATGACCCCTGCGGAGTTAATAACCAAACTGGAACAGGTAGTAATGCTGGATTCTTACGTTTTATATTGCGTGGTGTACTACAGAGTTTAACAGTGATGTTTGCATGAATGTATAGCAAATGACAACATCATAAGAGAAATTGAATAGGTGACTACTTACATTTATGGCAGTGTACAGTATTATTTCTCGCTTATCCAACATGGAAGTCCGGGATTTTGAAAATAACGTTTTACGCCTTCTAGGATCTAAGCCATATTTAAAAATGTTTTGGGGGATATTGTTCACCTCAGACGGACGTATCGGACAGGGTAGCAATACACACTGTATAATACCTCTCCCACGGCTTTTATGCTGCTATGACTTACAAATTATCATGCTGCAGGCCTGGCTGAACGAAAAGTTTTCCCCCGAGTTGCTGGAGAACAAGTCTGAGATCGTGGAGTGTGTTATGGAACAGCTTACTCACATGGTGAGCCCCAGCGTGGGTACCTGGACAGACTGACAGGACCGGGGGGGTAACACCACTCACTCACTGTGCGCTTGTGTCTGAGGGCAGGAGAGGAACCTGCAGCGGGTGAGGAAGGGCGACATCAAGGCCAGCATTCACCGAATGGAAATCGACCGGATCCGCTTTGTCCTCAGCAGCTACCTCCGCTCCCGCCTTCAGAAGGTGAAGTCCACAGACTCGTCTCCCTCCACTGCCCTACTTTTGTTATAATTTCACCTTTTCTGTTTCATAGCAAATGGGTTAATCCTTTGCCACCACAGCAAATTGAGCTGAGCGCGTTGATTGAGTGTAGAAATGTTAACATTCCTCTTTTGGGCACTGATATCCGAATGGATAGAATTATCAGTGACATATTTACCCCTTAAAACCTCCTTTCTGCCCAGTGTAAATAATAAGACACGTTTACAGTTTAGTTTTGGGAACACTTTAACGGATCTCTGTGCTTCGTTTAATGAGACCTTCCTTTCCACTGGTCTGTCTTTTTAAGATAGAGAAGTACTTCCCCCATGTCCTGGAAAAGGAGAAGTCCCGTGGTAAAGGGGACCCATCATTCCTGTCCCCAGAAGAGTTTGCTTTTGCAAAAGAGTGAGTGAAGACCAGAAATCGTGTTGGATGTCAGAGGCTGGCTCAGTTCACATGTAGCTGGACAGATCGTTTGTTTGGGTACTTGCGGTATATTCTTGAGCTCAGTGCGTGCTGATATGCAACTTAGTGTTGTGCATTGTAGAAGTAGTGTGGTGCCCTTTGCTGAATTTCTAACATTCACACAGTACTAATATGACTATTTGACCTTGAATTTGGATATTATTGTGGAGTCCTGTGGGATCGGTTTGTGAGAAACGCATACGGTTAAGTGTTAAAAAAAAAATGCAACAATAGTTTTGTTATGAACAATAAGAAAGAAATTATTTGGGATAATTTGAAATAATTTGCAGATAAAATGTTATGTGTGTAATCCTAAGTAGTTTTATGGTTTGTTTTGTTAGTCTGTTATATTCAATTTTACTGAAGTCATCCAAATAGGTCAGAGGTGAAAAAAGTCAGGTGGGGAAAAAAAAAAAAAAACCATATTAAAAGGAAAACATAGGTTATAAACCCTATAACATGTTTCACAAAAATGCATGTGTCTGCTACTTTTGTATTTTCCATTTTAATTTCAGTGCAAATTGTGTAATGCAGGATGTGTACTTCCTTATTAACACTTTGACAGGTATCTGGCCAACACAGAAACCTACCTGAAGGCCGTTGCCCTGCGACACATGCCGCCCAACCTGCAGAGCTTGGACATGTCGAGAGCAGGCAAGCTTATAGCGTGACACGTCAGGAACGTGTTTACTCTAATAGCCATGCCTCTTGATTGAAGTCTTGGATGTGAATGATGTGTGTAAATAAATGAACAGACCTTTAAAAACAGTTTTGCTTATGCTGTATATGTGTCCTGTCTGCACCTTGCTCCACAGTGTCCAAGCCCTGCCTGGACTCATTTGTATTCCTGCGTGTCCATGAGCGACAGGAGAATGTTCTGGTGGAACCAGAGATGGATGAGTCGAGGTTAGCTCCCAATGTGCCCCTCCAGGTTGTCCCCAGTGTGGTGTTTTTACACCTGAGGGTTTTCTCAAAAGAGCACACTACTTTGAGAGAATTTTTAATGTATGAACTGAGTTAAGTAAGTTAATGTTTTTGACATCTGAAATGTGGTCCTCTCCTAGGGAATACGTCGTTGATCTGGAGGAGGGCTCCCAGCACCTAATGCGATACTGCACTATAGCGCCTCTAGTGGCCAGCGGGGCCGTGCAACTCATATAAGACTGACCTGCATAGACAGAACTTACCACATTTATTTCTAACTGTCTGGACAATAACAACATGCATCAACTCAGTGCTAACTGTTTGGGGGTATGACACATGCACATCATTGTTTTAAGTGGGGGAAAAAAGCACCACACTTTGCATATAAAGATCTTTTTTGTCCAATGATGATTATAGTATGAATAGTATTTTGTATAGTCATGTTTGTAATGTTTATCTTTGTGTATATTCAGTGTCATTTCTTGTTCATTATAAAATTATATCACATAGCTAAGTGTTGTGGCACTGGTATCTGTTGTCCCTGTCATTGCTGTGGTTGTCACATCTTGGTGAACCTTGTGCTTCCATCACAGAGGGTATTATGAGAGAGACGTTTGCACACAATGTGGCGAATGAAGTGTGAATGTGACTAACTGCACGGTAGAGTGGAGCCCATGCTGGTGGGTGGAACCACAGCAATGAGGCGTCGGTGACACGTAAGGAAGGAGTAGCCAGTTTTAGCCATCGCCTGAATAAAATGTCAATTCCAGAAGACATTACATCGCTTAACATATATATATATATATATATATATATATATATATATATAATTTGTGTTTCCTTCATTAAAAAGAAAATTGTTTTTAGCAGTGGGAGATGCTCATGTGTAAGTCGTTTTATCTTGTGTGGGTTCTGATGGTGTTGAGGATAATGATACAAATTACCATTCTGTCAAAAACTGCTGCTCTTTTTAAAAAGCAGTTGATTCCTTTAGGGCATGTCAATAGTGGTTATACGCAAGGAAATTAAATGTGACAGATTTGTAGTCGAAACCTACTGAGATGAGAAAACAATAGTTTTGAGAGAAACTTTGTCATTAAATTTAGATACGTTTCCTAATTTACTGTGGCATTCCTGTGGGTTGAGTATGTAATTTTATTAAGGTTTCAGTTGCAGCACTGAAATGTCTAAATTGGTTGGTAATTTTTTTGAACAGAACCAGAATAGCATGAAATGAATTTTTAATTAGAAGTGGAGAGTGAAGTGCAGCCTGTGTGTATTTGATCACCTTTGCCTAGATGCTCACACAGCTGCCTGTAGATCTATCTTGTGTGTTGCAAATATGTTGTATGGCCCGGTAATACAGGCTTGACAGGCATGTAGTCAAGGTTTATATGGGTCCTGACATTTGGGAAGGACAGTGCATAAAGGTTACGTTTGTTAAACACAGACACCAGGGTGGGGATGGGTAAATATGTGAAATTGTTGGGAAATGTTTGTTTGTATAAATTATTTAACCAAAGGCAGCGTGTTGATGGTGTCCCTGACAACTAAATGACCGAACTACTGATATTTGAGTCTCCCTGAAGTTTAAACATCGGTTTTCTAAACATGTATTTATACGTTTTAAGTTATAGGGTTCTTTTTGTCTAGTTTAAATGATAGTTAAAATTGCTTATTGCGATTGAATTGCTTTTGTGTTGCAATGCAGCTTTGCCATGCCAGGATACCAACAATGTGGGCAACTTAAAAAAAACTAAACTGGAATGTTCTGGAAAGTGACAGGCACAAGCTTGCCTCTGTTGCAAAGTGAGCATTATCAGGGTATTTTTCCCCTACTCATTTACAAGAACTGGATGTCTAATTCTGGGTCTGGAATAGTCCTGAGAGATACACCTTTGAGTGGGCATCATTCCGATATCGGAGAGCAGTTCTGTTGGCACTTTTGTATGCACAGTGCAGAAGAAAAGCAGAGCAAACAAGCACAGCAGCAGTTTGTAAACTCCATACTTACATTGCCAAGAGCCAAAATCAAGCCCATAATTTCAGGCATAAGGTGCCAACAGCATCCATTTAGTCACTGTGCAGCTCTGTATTCATTTATTTCTGTTCTCCATTTTCTTGTCTATTTGTATGAGCATCAATGACTTCCATTGTGTGTGAAGTGTTTCATCTTGCTTACGCATTACCAAAACATTCTAAAGGACATGCTTCTTAGAAAAAAGTGCAATTCTGAGATGCTACCTTGTAGTGACTCAATCTGTTTTATATGTTGAGTTTAAGAATAGACTTGAGCTGGGACAGGAGGTGCATTACTGATTAAAGTAGCAGGTTTTAAATCGGAAATTACTGCTTCAGGTCTCAATGGGGTTGTACCATTGAGCTTTAGCAAAGAGCTTTATGCTCTGTTGAGTTGTAACCTTTTTCAGTAGCTTCCTGTAGAATTGTGTTTTGTGCTGATCATTTACGGTATGTGCATCACGTAAAGGAAGTGGAGTTGCATCATTCAGTACATGTCGTAAATTATGAGTCATCGGTTCTGTAGTCGAGGCTGTTTTGAGGTTGTTGACAAGTGCTGGTGTTTAAGGTGTGGAAAAAGATCAACCTCTGTGACATTACATCAGAAAGTTCAACAGGCCACATCAGCCACTCAGACACATTTTTACAGCTTTTAATGCTTCTAACAGTTCGTGCTTTGTGTTCTTAAGCATATTCACACATGAATGGATCTGAAGCATAATTTTAAAAATAAATACATTCAAAAATGTAATGGTCCAGGGAAAGATTACAGCAGTTTGTAATAATACAAAGTTAATAAGTAATTATTTACATGCATGTAAATAGTTCCTCATTTCCCACAGTACAATAACACATTGTAAGTGTTAAAAAGCCTTGACTCATTGATCTGTCTCATTTGCAGACATAACTCCATATACTTGTCATATTTGGCTTTGTAATTCTCCTTTGTCTCATACGTTTGGTAACTGAAAAGAAATACACACCCGTGCACTTTCACTGCATTGCTAGACAATGATCAATTCATAAATAAAATTCCAACCCCATTCCGAAGCCTACAGAGGGCATGTGCACCTGCCTTGAGTGTGAATCACAGTTCTCCCCACCATTCGCCTTCAGCAAGGCGGGGAGGGTGGTGCAGAGGTGAATGGAGAACATGTTTGCAGGACAAATATATCAGTGGGTAGACAGGTAATGTGACCCCCCTCCCCCAGGCTTTAGCTACACACCAGGAACAAGGGTCCCCTGTGTTTTGAATAGATACCAAAAAGCTACCAAAATGTAGTGTCACTAAGAGAGGCCATCTGTCCTGGTGCTGAGCACACTAAACCAGGGGTGTCTAACTTATTATATTGTAAATATTCTAATATTGTACAGCAGATTTGGAAAACATCACCAAGCCTTCAATATTTATTTTCTTATGTGTTTTAGTTTATTAATTTGTTCAATCGTTAAACTGGAATGCTTCCTGGAAAGTCCAACCTACGTAAAGAATCCATGTTATTGTCATATACATGCTCAAACTATTACAGAGCAGTTATGCTTAGTAATGCAACATTATCAATTTGGAAATACATGAGAAAAGCACAATTATTAATAAATTTATTTTTAAAATTTTATTTCAAGAAAACACTTGGGACTCTCACTTGTACTACTGAGAAAAAGACATTTATACAAATTTTCTCAATTCTCATAGTTGTCTTCCTTTCATTTTTTTTATTTCAAAATGCAAATTTTAGAACAATTCAGTTTCCTTTTCAGTCATTTCAAAGGACAAAAATAAATATTTAAAATTTAATTTCAGATTTGTCTTAGTTATTTTTGTGTTTTTTTTCTATGTATTTGTCTCTAGCAGCTGACTTATGCAATTTTTGCATCACACTTGTCCATCTATGGATGGGGTTTTTAATTGTTATTTTGTAGGGTGGAATGTCCATTAAAGTTGTGGTCTGCCACTGTCTTGCAGGATCAGAACTTTCATTGATTGTTTTCACATCATGGGCTGTATGTTTGACACCTCTGCACTAAACGGTCAAAAAACTATAAAAATAAATTTGTTAACTGAAGACAATAGGACACGTAAAGCAGTTGTCAAAATTTCTATATTGTGTGCACATCTGAACTTCCCTTTCATAAAAAAAAAAAAAAGTGTTATTGGGCTTCAGGCTTTCCGCAACCCTTCACAGGAAAAGCGGTATAGAAGATGACTGACTAACTGATTTTATTGCACTGCATTTGACCCATTGAACTGACCGGCATCTGTATGATATCTGTGGTCTGTAGCAATTCTGTGATGGATGCTAAATTCAGTGGCACGGTTCCATCCACTTCAACCAGGCTTATGCTGTTGAGTCTAGCTCATGACTGGCAGTGAGTATATACATTCCCCCCATACTGTGCCTATATGGCATACCTATGAGCGCTGTTTTTCTGCCACAGTCCTATGTTATGGGGTTCAAGTGAGTTTGCAAGTTGGAATTGTCCTAGTGTGTGTGTGTGTGTGTGTTTTATTTTTCCCTGCTTTAGACTGAAGCTTCAGGTGTATCCTCTCTGCCTTCTCTACAGGCTTACACTGGATGTACAAGGTGTCAGAGCATACAAAAACTACTACTAGATGCTAAACTGAATTTATACAAGATCGGAAGGTCAGATATCAAACGGGGGTTTTCTGTGGCTTTCAGAAATGACTGTTTCACTCTCTGTGTAACACAGAACTCTAGCTGTGAGCTCTCCCCCCACCATGTCCTTTCTCTGATTTCATATGAATACTTTATGGAAACTGACCTAAAACACTTCTGAGCATTTGATTGCTTTTGCTTCTTTGTATTTATTGCAAGGACTGTTTCCTATTGCATTATTCGCCACACCTTTCACAAAATTCTCTGATTTTTCTCCTGTGTAAAATGTTGTAGCATAAATATTAGACGAAGTTGAACTACATTCACCGGCCACTTTATTAGGTACACCTGTTCAATTGCTTGGTAACACAAATTGCTAATCAGCCAATCACATGGCAGTAACCCAATGCATTTAGGCATCTAGATGTGGTGAAGACGACTCGCTGAAGTTCAAACCGAGCATCAGAATGGGGAAGAAAGGGGATCCCCTTTCTTCCCCATTCTGATGCTCGATTTGAACTTGATTTTCGGTTTGAACTTGATTTTCACGAAGTTGTGACTTTGAACGTGGAATGGTTGTTGGTGCAAGACGGGCTGGTCTGAGTATTTCAAAAACTGCTTATCTACTGGGATTTTCATGCACAACCATCTCTAGGGTTTACAGAGAATGGTCCGAAAAAGAGAAAATATCCAGTGAG
>JABJVR010000035.1:4434333-4500314 GCA_025773905.1 Chitala chitala
TGTAGAGAGAGAGAGAGAGAGAGAGAGCGCGCTTCAGGCTAATGTGTACCTGACTGAGCTCTTGCACCCATGACAGTAGAGAACAGGGCTGACTAAAGACATGTACAGTAGGTTCAGCTAGCGATAAATGCAGCATTCATGTTTGGTTGCACTGTTTTCATGCTTCAGGTTTGTTTACTTGGAGGCTCAAATTATTTCGTAAATCAACAGCAGCAATAACCTAATTCTATCTAATTACATTTGATGCTATTGCGTTTTACAGTTAATGTTTCCTATTACATAAAACGCTTGCTAATTTTCAGTTAGTAATACTTATGACTCATATGGTTAGTGAGTATGGAGGCTGTTCCGCTCTTTTTTCATTGCTACTGCAGAGTTGCAGAGCTGCATCAGGCAGAGACATGCAGGGTGGGGGAAAGAGCAGCAGGAAACCCCCCCACCCCACCATTTTTCTAGTAAAACTTTTTCTGCCCAAATCAGTGTGCAAGCAAGCTTATTCCTAGATTGTCAGGGGGCCAGAACAACGCTTGAAGATGCCCATGCTGCTCAAGATGTCACTACAGATGTCCAATGTCCCATGCTGCTCAAGGTGCCACTAGAGATGTCCAATGTCCCAGGCTGCTCAAGGTGCCACTACAGATGTCCAATGTCCCAGGCTGCTCAAGATGTCACTACAGATGTCCAATGTCCCAGGCTGCTCAAGGTGCCACTACAGATGTCCAATGTCCTAGGCTGCTCAAGGTGCCACTACAGATGTCCAATGTCCCAGGCTGCTCAAGGTGCCACTACAGATGTCCAATGTCCCAGGCCGCTCAAGGTGCCACTACAGATGTCCAATGTCCCAGGCCACTCAAGATGCAACTACAGATGCCCAATGTCCCAGGCTGGTATGCTTGGTAGTGTTTCTTTCAAACATGTCACATTTAATTAATCATAATTAGTTTGCATTTGAGTGGGCTGAATTTTGATATTTCTCTGAAAAGATGGGGAAAGTAGGTATTGTAAGTAAAGCTGTAGCCACAGGCTCAACAGATTGTTGGTTTTTGTCCCAGGTTAAGTGTTGAAGTTTTGATCTGAATGATTGTGCTGATATGTCCCTCTGTGTAAAGGCAGCATGTTGTTTCAGATTTTAAAAAAACTGCTCAAAACACAAGGACTGCTATGCTCTTTACACCAAAAAGGAGTTGACACTCTGGTCACTTGTGGTTTGTTTGAACTGATATAACACAGGGACAGTTAAGCGTGTGAAGGCGTGTTTACATAAACTGTTCACCCAGATGCCACATCTCCTGGAAAGACACACCTCACTCATGTAAGTATTTCAACACCTCACAGGTATGGTTCGCAGCCAAGTCATCCTTTATAAAAGTTTGGCTTCTCAGCTGGACTCACATTTGCTGTTCAGTATCCAAGTCGCAGAGGTGGGATATAAACCTCCACTCAAAATCTTGTTATTTCAATCCCACTTTAAACCGTTACATGGAACTTTTATAGAGCTAGATGTAAAATATGTAGAGAACTGAACTGAAGAGTCTGTATCTTACTAATTTTTAAACAGACTTACATCAATAAAGAACTGCTTTACAACCAATAAAAAGCATGGACATACACTATTCCTAGCAAGGATTCTGATACAGTGTACCTCAGAGGTGTGGTTTAGTTTTTTTCATGGTGTAGTTTTATTTCCCCTTTGAGTGGGGTGATGGTGGTACCGTGGGCCCCACGGGTCTTTTTCCATCAGCCTGGGAGTTCAGCATGATTTACGACCTCCATTCACAATCTTTGACAGGCACGCAGTACATCCACACTGGTGATAAACCGACACCCAAATTGGATTCTTTTATTCGATGTAATCAGGGAGGAATCCCCCAGCTTTGCCTCCCCCCCAACCTTCAGGAACAAATATATTCTTTTCATTTTAGGTAATAAACTGTAATTTGCAGGCTTCTGTATTTTATTTAAAATTGCTTGGTGGTTCTGTTGTTCAAGTAGAGAAAGGCAGAGATCCCAGGTGTGAAGGTAATTAATTCTGTAATAGTCTCAGTATACCAGGATCCTAATGGCACGTAAGGGGACATACCTGTCACTATCTGTCTTCCCATCTTGCTCAATTACACAGAAAGGTGGAGAAAAATGTGACTCGCATATGTAGGGAAATGTAGGTGAAGGGATAGGTGACGAGAGAGATGATTGCAAAATGAGTTTCTGAGTAATGGCCTAAATGTGCCCTGTTCCTCTCTTGGTTCGGGGCAGATAGGAATGCTGGAATGGAAGACCCTGCGGTTATCTGCCCCACATTCATGCCCCGGGAGCTGTGTCGCATCATTCATCATGTGTAGGGGTCAGGCAAGGTGTCCCCCACCTTGAGCGCATGGAGCACCTTTCTCCAGTCGTTCGAACTGCACCGCTGCTTCTCTCCTGTCTACGTCTGTCTCCTGACCTTCTTCCTTATGCTCCTTTCCTGGAGCTCCTATTTTCAGCACTTGTTCTCTATACCTCCTCTCTTTTGTTTGCATACAGATAAAAAAAACGTTGGTACGTATGTCTGTAAAACAAACCCAACCATCTTCCATAAAGAAATTGAGAAGACAAAAATATGACTGTTTATGTCTTCCAGTGGAGCAGTGCTCTTTAGCAAAACGTTAATCTGCCTGAAAATGACAGCAAATGACTGCACCGGGGTTTTATAGATTTTATTATATAAATATAAGATTAAATATAAGATAAATATAAGATTTTATAGTGAAGGCAATCATAAACAATGTGTACGCATTGGTATTTTAGTGGGAAATTTTGATCATAATGAGTATGCATGTGCTTGCTTCAACAGTGGAAGTATTTCTTAAAATTTGCCCCTTTTTAACTGATAATCATTCTGATTTATGCTTTTCTGCATGCCCTATCTAGTCTACTCCTGTGATTATGAGGATTGCATAAAAATGCATTGCCAATAAAATCTTAGCTAAATATGAACATGAGTACAAATGCAGCTCATCGCATGACTTGCTGGCAATGTTGTAAACTGTCGGAATAAATAAATGACAAAAAAGTCATTAAATCTAAGAACGGCTATATAGCTAATGAAATACAGAGGCAGGAAAATGTGCTTTTACTGCTAATTCCAGCATTTATTGTTCCTGAGCAATGTTGCAAGATCTGTTTACACAACTATTATGTAAACCAGCTGAAGCTATTAAGCATGAATGCCAAGCAACACGAGGAAATGTTCTCATTTCTCACACACTCTGGTCTCACAGGTCACACTCTTTGGGTTATTTCCTCAGTTCTTGGCTCATATTCAACACAGATATATAATTATTAGTTGGTGTATATAATTACACTCTTTTGACAATTACCTCCAGAGGAAGCCACAGCACATTTCCTTTTGTCCGAAATTAACATCGACACTCACTGTGGCTATGCAGCTGTCAGTTGGGGAGGTGGGGCAAGTCTGGATTTGCATGCATACAACACTGGGATATTGGGAATGCCATCTTGGCAGACACCCGAGTTCATCATGGAGAAAGCTGACATGCGACATTATAATTCCAGACAAACCTGAGGATCATTAGGATTAAACAGAAAAGAAACATGCCTCCAGAACTTGTGTTTCTGAGCTAATGTTGTCATGTCTAACCGTGTGGTTTTAGCACTTGATCAGCAGAAAAACGTGAAGCATTTTGGAACTAGTTTTCGGTTTCAGAATAACGAGCTGGGGGGGGTGCACTTCTCTTCTTTCTACAATGGAATACATTTCTCTTCGTTTTCATTATTCATGATGTTGTCACCTAATGTCTAGCTTTGTCTCTTTGCTTTTTAGTCTGTGAACTGTGCTTGGTAGGCCTTAAATATGTATTGTTTTCTGTTACATAACAGCTTCAAGCTTTCCTCTAATCCTTCATCTATCCCCCCTTATTCTCTTTGCTTTTAGAGTTTTTTATTCCTTTATTTATTTATTTCTCTGTCTGGGCTGTGCCAGATAGACTTCCCTCACCCATGTGAACACAGAGATAGATGGAGTTGGAGGAGAAAGGGAAACAATCAGTGGTGGATGTGGTCATGTGGAGACAAATTGATTTGAACATCTTTCAGGTCACAGCTCTGTATATATACACAACGAGAAGAGGAGCACAACCTGAGCACCTGCTAGTCCACAGTGCACACGATGACGTAATACACCGCCCTTTCAAAAGGTTCACACATCCTTGTCTTCCACTTTGTGAGGAGGGGGTGTTCGTCCTGACCTTCGGGTAAAGGAAGAAAATAATTGTGTGAAGATCTAAGAAACCATGTAACAGTACAGAACATCGCTTTCCAATTAAGGCAATTCTTCATAAGTACATGAAGGTTGTAGTGGACGGCGCTCCGAATAATTACATTAAAAATCACATTCAAGGACCGGCTGATACCCCATTGAATACTCAGTATGTTAAGTGTACCCAGTTTTTCTACAGGAAATTTTAATCCAACAGATCCAACAGTGTGTTTGTACCATTTAGCTGTCCTAAAAAGCAAAACAAAAGAATAATGTGCTACTGTAACTTCTGCACACGTGACTCAAAAGTCACACCACCATGTTGTCATGTGTAAAGACAGTCCTTGTCACCATAGTGTGACCTTTATATAATGTAATAGACAGAAAATGCAATGCAATAACAGGAATCCAATTTCCTGTCAAATCAGTTGACTGCAATGACATTTAGTACAATAATGCCAAGTAATTAATTGGCTATTGAGCCGTTTTGTCATTATTGCATCGACGGTCACACAGACAATTAGGTCCATTTGTTCTGAGTTAATCCTATTATTCATAAATTTATATATAAATATTACAGACATATTTAAAGTACAGTTCTTTCAGAAAATATTGATACCACTTCACTTTCTCCACATTTTAAGTTAAATTAACATGAAGCAGAAGCACAACAAAATGTTTATAAAGTGAAGGAATATGAGGATGAACAGTATGAAAAAAATGGATGGATAGTTGGCTATATTAAAAAACAATAAATTGGGTAGCAGTTAGATATTGACTCACATTCATCCTACAGTGGTTAACTCAATCTCTTCAATATGTCAGATCGCTCCTTTTCCCTAACACACCTGGAGTGACCAGGGGCCAGGCAATGTCCCCTGTAGGAGAGAAAATGTGATTATGAAGAGAACCACTGTCGGTGTATCCATGCTGCTGGACAGCCTTAGTGCTAAATTCCAGATTGTGTGCCTGTACCAGTGTACAACACCACCTAACGATACTAGAAATAGCATATAAAACAATGGTGTTGATTCAGCAGAGAAACACCATTTCTTCCAGGAGGCTAGCATTTGAGAAATAAAACACTGGCATGGGCATTACTTGCTAAGCTGTTTAACGATCCAGCCAGCTGAGATCCCTTTCTCAGTAACACAGTGTGACATAAAGGTAGGGGACATTGAATGGAACGCTCTTCCTCTCTACCCAAGGGCATGCCATTGACAAGCGCAAGTGGAAATGGCAGACGCTCCCGTCACATCCAGGTTCCCTGTTTTTTTTTCTGCTTGCTTTAGTTCTAATGAAAATCAGTGGGAAGTAATCTTCCTTAAGTACCCTGTGTGCACAGAGACACGCGTCAAAAGGTCACTTTCACAAAGCCAGTGCTTAATAAAGACATTTTAATGGCATCCTCACACTGAGCCAATGGCACACAAACAGGCCGTTAATTGCAGGTTCGTGGCTGTAACTTAAAAGTGAATAAAAGTGTATGCGGCGACACCCGTATATCATGTGATGTTCTGTATGAGTAAAACACTGCACTCTGCCTTTTCTGCACAATAGCAATTTAAAATACCAGGTAGCATAGCAAGACTCAATGATTTCTTCATGCTAAATTCTATAATTAGATATAATTGAAAGGGCCGCAGCATAGCTTGTTGCTACTCATTAGTTGTCTGTGTAGATCAGGAAAAATAAAAGGTGATAGCTGCGCTGGCAGTCGGCACAGAGTTACAAGCCGTTTTAAACAAAAAGGTTCTTATTTTAAGATCACTGAAGTAAAAGAGCCATCAATAATTCAGAACGTGTTTTTTCCTCTGTGTTTTTGAATTTTGTTGTGGATCAGTTTAAAAACACTACATTTAGTATTTATGTAAGCTATAAAATAGATATTGCTGTAAGAAAGATTCACAAAGTCTACATTTACGTGCTTGCATGGCAGGGCATGTGTAGTGGGAACTCAAGGATGCTGGAATAATGTGACAGACTATTTTCCCATCCGTCGTGTGGCTGACAGTTCATTACGTTTTTTCATTCTTTTTCCTTCATTTAGCCACATTCGTTAAAGATGAAGTGTGTTTGTGTAATGCTGCACTTGAGGAAGGGGCGGGTCCCTAAAATGATGGAATGCAACCTTGAACGTGTTTTTGAGGAAATGCTGCAATGCATCTGATTATGATGGCAGTATTCACAAGGCACAACTGCTAAATTACACATCGTTAACTGCGCTACAAAAAACACAGTGTTAACTGTGCTACATTAGACAACTTTAAACGTTTTACATTACACAATCTTAACTTTTACATTACACAGTGTTAATTGCGCTACATTAAACACCATTAAGTGTATCACATTACACATCGTTAACTGTGCTACATTACACAACATCAACTGTGCTACATTACAAACCATTAACTGTGTTACAATCCAACCACTTTTTCCTTTTTCTTGCACAAATAATGTAGACTCTATTTTAAGGTTTGTCTGACATATTTTGAAATATCCATAGAGGATACAGTCAAGGTTACAGAAATGAATAATAATTTAAAGCACACAGAGTTCATCGTTGAATGGATGAGGTTTTGGGAGACTTGTAGGGTAGAGGGATGATATTACGCCTGAAAGTCTGTGATAAATGTTGGTTTAGTCTTTTGGAGTTCTGGACCTTTTCACTGTAGCAGACTGAGGGTGTCCATGGGGATTTGCTGTAATATAGTAATATTCTGTTCTGCCTGTGCCTCACTCCCTTCAGGTCTCTGTGAGGATCAGGAATATTTGTTTCTATCTAGTAATGTAAGGTTAAGTAATGAAAATGGAGCCACTCTTCTCTCAGTATGGTCAGCTCTTCTGCAGACCTCTGAGTTCTGTGAGAGAAAACCAGGAGTAACTGACAGCTGATATGCACAACATGAAGGACTTCATCTTCAGGCGGTCAACACTGCAGAAGGTGGGCTGTTTCTGTGCCTATCAGGAAGGCATACTGTCACACTTCCTCCTGTACATATCAAATTGTTTAAACAGCTGAAGGGAGGTCTTGCAGAGGTCACTCTGGAAAAGCACATTCTGCGCATGTTTAGCCATGACTGGTTGTTGTGAGTTGTTTTCTTTATACCAGTCTGTGCCCATCTTGCAGTAAAATTCACATTTGCACCATAATAAAAACATCTAAGGGTGTGCTTCTACAAAACTATGTTATAAACTATGTATTTGAAAACAGTATAAGAATTGTCTATTTTTATATGCAAGTTGCCTGTAATGTACAACGCAAGTGTATGTTACTAATTCCACAACCTAGCAAATAAATCAATTCCAAAAGATGCTTCACCTTGCAAATTAATCTAAATTACTTACAACTGATAAAGTCATTTCACAAACATGTACACAAACAGTAGTTTCAAAAATGCTTGGATTGTTATTTAGAATCCAGTGTAGTATATTTACGTATGTGCGCACGTGTGTGCCTGTGTGTGTATGAAAAGGGTCCATTGAGATAACAGCTGAATACTGTAATCAACAGTCCTCAGATTGAACAGAGAGAGGCAGGAGGATGCAACAGTAGCCCTTTAGAAAACTCAATCTCTTTCCTCACAATGGCGGCTTTAAGGAACATGAACTAGCTCTTTCTCTCCAACCATGTCACTCAAACAGACTCTTTCTTCCAACCTCCACCAGCATCATGTGAGAAAATAAGATGAGCCTTCCAAGACAGTCTCCTGTCGCTGGGTTACCTTGTTCAGAGCCATGGGCAGCAGCAGCATTCTGGTCCAACACGATGAAGATGCCTTTATTATATAATGAGCACTATAAAGGTTGTTCTGGTTTTTTTATCTGTTGTTCTGAATCATTCCATCGAAAAAGTCTTTTACTATGTGAAGTTTTATAACAGGCCAACTCCCACCTTAAAGTTTATATTATCACAATATAAAATACTATATAAAATCTCATGCGTGTGTAATACAACACTCGTTTTCTCTGCACCTTTTCTGTCATGAGAAAACTAAAAGATACATGATATGCATCTTTAAAAAGCATATACCCGCATGAGAAGAAGCTGTAATCTCTAAGCAGACCATGGAGATCTTCAGCCCTGCAATTACAATCCCAGCTATAAAACAGATGTGTGAACAGTGCTGGCGTTCACACAGGTACGGCTCCCAGAACTGAAATACATGAAAACTCACAGCCTCCAGGTCACATCACTCCTCCGTGTTGCCACTCTAATGTGCTGAAAGGCCACGGATAATTTTACCTCTATCTTCAAAGGACAAACACACTTCTCCATTTCTGCAGTTTACTTGTGCGAGGAATTACATCTTACATTTTACAGGTTTTAAGAGTACACAGCAATTTCAAATAATAACATACATTTTGGTTTCTTAAAGAAAACAGCAAAGAAAGAAAAACTTGAACCCGGAGTGATCTCAGAGTCTCCACAACCTAATTAACAGCAGCAGGAAACTGCTTGATGTGTTCATGTCAGTGTTGAAAGCTGGAGTCTGTACACAAACAAAAGAGACAGATATCATGCAAGATCGTTTCCAGCAAGTTCTCGGTGTCCAGCCTGGTCTCATTGTAACACAAATATAGTGCCCCACAGAGACAGATATTCATGCTAGGATAAGCATTTACAGTAAATCACTCACTGCTTCTCTTATACACAAGCCAGAGGGAATGGATATGTAAATGTTTTGAAGTGGAGCACACTGAACAAAAAAATGACAAGGTCATGCTAGAGTTCTGCAGTCAACATCGATGGTTAACTTCATTTTTCTTGCAAAAAGGCTATATATTACTGCATGTGTGATACATTAACTTTTGTGTTGTCTGTATATATCTGGAAATGTTTGTTGATGTGTGTAAGTGTGGAGACCTTGACATGTAGCTGCCTGGGAAATCTCTTTCTAAATTAAGCTTGTTATAGGTACAATGGGTGAATTTAAGATACATATGTTGTAACATGTATTTAACTAAGTATTCTGTGATACACAGAAATGCTACAAGCCATCTGTTTTGCATAGTGTGCAAACATTATATTGGAATACCTTGAGTGAGTAATTTGCATATTTCTGAGCAATCTGTTCTGATTTCTTCGTAATATTAGTTGAGGGTAATGGTGTGTGAGATGTGAAAGAATGAAGAATTCCTTCATCAGCTGCTAATAGCATTAAGACTTACTAATATTATAAATAATAATTATGAAAGCAGGGCACAACAGCGGCATACAGGTAATGTTGTTGCTTCATTTCTCTGGGGATGCATGTTGCAATCTGGCCATCACATTTACATATGTGAAGCTTTTAGCCTGGGAACTGTACATTTCTCCCATAGCCCAAACAGGTACAATTCAGGACCACTGGGAACTATAAATAGTGTGTGTGTGTGTGTGTGTTTGCTTGCTTTTTGTTGGAGCACACTGTGTTTAGTGTGTACTTCACCAGGAAAAGTATTTTAAAAATTAACACAATTATTGCATAAGTTACTTCATATGATATACACTATGTTGCCAAAAGTATTGGGACACCCCTCCAAATAATTGGATTCAGGTGTTCCAATCACCTCCATGGCCATAGGTGTATAAAATCAAGCACCTAGGCATCCAGACTGCTTCTGCAAACATTTGAGAAAGAATGGGTCGCTCTCAGGAGCTCGGTGAATTCAAGCATGGTACCGTGATAGGTTGCCACCTGTGCAATAAGTCCATCCATGAAATTTCCTCACCACTAAATATTCCACAGTCAACTGTTAGTGGTATTATAATAAAGTGGAAGCAACTGGGAACAACAGCAACTCAGCCACTAAGTGGTAGGCCATGTAAAATGACAGAGCGGGGTCAGCAAAGCATCAGATGCAGTGGTGTAAAGCACTCCACCACTGAACTCTAGAACAGTGTTCTCTGGAGTGACAAATCACATTTCTCTGTCTAGCAATCTGATGGATGTGTCTGGGTTTGGTGGTTGCCAGGAGAACGGTACTTGCTTGACTGCATTGTGCCAAGTGTAAAGTTTGGTGGAGGGGGGATTATGGTGTGCGGTTATTCTTTTCAGGGGTTGGGCTTGGCCCCTTAGTTCCAGTGAAGGGAACTCCTAAGGCATCAGCATACCAAGACATTTTCACGCTCCCAACTTTGTGGAAACAGTTTGGGGATGGCCCCTTCCTGTTCCAACATCACTGTGCACCAGTGCACAAATCAAGGTCCATAAAGACATGGATGAGCGAGTTTGGGGTGGAGGAACTTGACTGGTCTGCACAGAGTCCTGAACACCTTTGGGATGAATTAGAGTGAAGACTGAGGCAGGCCTTCTCATCCAACATCAGTGCCTGACCTCACAAATGCACTACTGGAAGAATGGTCAAACATTCCCATAGACACACTCCTAAACCTTGTGGACAGACTTCTCAGAGGAGATGCAGCTGTTATAGCTGCAAAGGGTGGGCCAACTCAATATTGAACCCTACAAACTATGACTGGGATGCCATTAAAGTTCATGTGTGTGTAAAAACAGGTGTCCCAATACTTTTGGCAATATAGTGTACATTGTTCAGTTTAAACATTTATTATCAATTTAAATAAAAAGAATGTATGGGTAAAATATGTGATTTTATTAAGGATTCAAATCTATTTGTAACTGTGTGTTCCTGTCGTTACCAGTCCATTAAACTATTGCAATATATAATTGGGATTTCCAAATAAATTATGATTTAAAGTATAATTTTTGGCAAACATTAACTTGACATTGTTAGTTTATTAATTATGGCATAGTATGTCATATGTCTACTTAGTGGCCAGTAAGTTTAACAATCTTTACATGACCAGTCACCATTAAATTAGTACCACTAATAGATATTAATTTAATAATACAATGGTCATACATACAAGCTTAGGCATAGACAAGTGCCCAATTGCTGTTGTTTTATTGACTGCGATTTTCTGTTTTGCAGCAGCCATATTGTAGGGGTAGGAACAGAAAATGAGGTAACTATTTGGGGCATAGGTTTATTTTGACATTAATACTGAAGCCTGCTTTGGATTCAGTTTACCAGCTTCTCTTCACAAAACCTTTTTTTTTTTCCAAAATTCATGCACACCCTGGAGACGGCAGTGCACTGCAGATGTTTGAAAACCTGCTCCTCCTTGTGACTTTCCCATCAATTCAGATTATCTGGCCTGGATTGCTACTGTAGCTTTTATGTCAAAGAGCAATGACATCACTGAGTGAGCTCATCGTTTTGATGCAGTAAATTTCAGTAGAAGTGTCTCAAGTGCACACACACAACAGGGAACTGTGTGACAAGTAAACATCTCACATCTTCAAAGAACTCTTCAGCCCTTCAAATTTTAAGTTTTTTTATTCATTTCCCACTAATTATTTCTATTGAATTGCTGGACAAATACTCAGAGGAAGCTATTATAAAAAGGTTACCTGCAACTATTATCTGGAATACCTGTAAATGCTTTTGTTTCATGTAAAACATTCTGGGAAAATATATGATAGAAGGTTAACTTGCAGATGTTCTTTGAGTACAGAGGAATGCTTAGACAAACCAGGACTACATGCTAAATTGCAGCAGAGTTCTCTAACCAGAGAACAGTGACTGCATGTTTGAATGTAATACATTTTAAGTTAAAGTCAACATAAGTTTAGTATTGCGATTTGTGGAAATTACACTATAATGTATACAGTATAAAGCAATGAGTAAGACAACAACCCTCTAGTGGAGGTGTGACTCTAGCTACCCTCCTCAAATTAACTGTCCAATACTGTCTGGTAAACATCTGAAAAGGTGGAGGAAGATCTTCCAGACTTCCTTCTTAGACATATTCATGCCTGTCTACTCTCCTTCTTATGAGATGCTATGACAATGATGACTATGACCTACTTAAAAAATAGTATGTCCTTTGAAAGGACATCACATACACAGATCAAAGTGTAGTCCTCCTGTCTGTCAGAATTTACTTGCTATTATTATTATTAATGCAATTGTTAATTCTTTTTATCTATAAAAATTGATTATGTCTTTCTAAAACATCAGTCAGGTACGAATTCCTGACAAGTGTTACCATTTGTGTAATTACATAATTGCAGTGCATGTCATTCACTATTACTGATAACAAAAAAAAAACTTCTAGTACCATTTTTTAGCCTTATTTTTTCTTTCTTTATTTAGCTGATTGTTATTATGCAAGACCCCTTCTGTGTAACGTACAAAGTTATAGTAATGTCATGGGGGGAAGAGAGCAAACTTAAGTCGCACACACAAATTAACATTTCAGCAGAAGCTAGTGTAACAAATATTAAATATTAAATTAATTGTTGTTCATAAATAAAACTTTGTCAACTAAATGTGGTCCTTTCCTTGATTGGAGAGTGGAACTCGCATGGATGGTTTTCTGCAACGTCTCCATCGTGTCTTTTAGTGCTGAGAAGGAGGTGCATTATTTATGTTGGTAAAAAATATCTGAAGAGGAAAACCACTGGTACAGGTTGTGCCATTTAAAATTCATGCAGTGGTTTCATCACCAATCCAATTCCTAGGATTTTTGAGCTGTGGTAGAATGTCACCCTTAACATCCTTAAAAATCATTCTCTTCAACATTGCGTCAAGACAAAACACTGAAATGCCCACGCTTGTTGAACACAAAGTGACGTTGTTTGCTAGTGTCACAGCTACACAAACAGCACAACAACCCAGCCAGACTGTTCATCTCATTAGAGTTCTTTTTAAAGCAGAGACAGGCCAACGTGCCGTCACTCACAAGGCTGCCAATGTGCTGTTTGCCATTAGGAGAAACAAATTGTTTATTTTCTTTTCTCTTTGGTAAGGTGAACTAGTGCTTGTAATGTTGTTCATGATTTAATTAGCACATCCTGGAATTCTATGATGTGTCATTGTTCATGTCTGCGTCAAGAGCGAGTGCTTTTGACCCAAAGGCAGCACGACACTGCAGAGAAAAGGCTTGACTTGTAATTGGAGCCCCTGGCTGTGGAGGATGCGGGTCATGTGCTTCCAGCTGCTCCACTCAACCACTGGCCTTAGATCACTGGCACATGACACATTACCACCATCACAGCTAGCTGATGCTGGCGCTCCATACACCAGCAGAGGGAGTCTGAGATTACACATCACCATGGATACAGGCTTCATGCAGATACCGGAGAGGAAGATCCACCCCCCCCGCCACACCCCACACACACACACACACACACACACACACACACACACACACACACACAAAATAAAATGTAACTGTGTGCAGACAGTGGGATATGCCCCCTTTCATCTGACCACCTCCCTGTTCAATCCCATCTCCCATAGCTCTGCATCCATAATCGTCACTGCCTGGAGCCACAGAAGCGTGAAGCTTTCATGCAACTAACTCTGGAGGTGCATTAGTGCACATCCTGAGTATCTGTCCTGTGTCCCCATCCCCCCGATTTCTGTCTGAACTAATTCTGGTCTCCACTTCATACAGGCAGTGTGTGATGGGCCTCTGCTTGTGCCCTCACCCACATCACAAATAGATTATATCAATGAGACTCCAACATGTTAAAGAACTCTTACAATTTTATAACACTTTTAAAGAGACTTTTACATCGAAACCAAAGTTTGTGGGTGTTTCTTCTGGGTTCTTATTTGTGCATGTTCAAAGATAATTAAACAAAATGTCAAGGCTTAATACTTGACCCATATAGATGGAGCAGATTCTTAAACCTGGGTATTAGTATCTGAATCCATGCATCTTGCTGGGTCATTATAGCATACATGAAAGAGATCAAAGTGGGTATATTTTTTCTAACAGTATAGATTTTTCAGTGGCAATTTTTCGCATGTTAATTAGTTCTGAAGTACCTGTCAAAAATGCAAAATCCCTGTTTGAAAGGTCACAAATATGGTATGGAAAAATATACATCTGTTTTGTGAATTCAAGGTGAGGCATAACTTTGAATCTCGAAATGTCTCTGTGTAATTAACTGCCATCGATGAGAGCAGTAAACAAACGCATGTCCCATTTTCCAAGCATTTATTATTCTTTAGCTGTAGATCAGAATGAATAAGAGATCAAAGAGCAGATGGCAGCGCACTGCAGGAATTATACCCCAGAAACTGAAAGCACATTACAGGGAGGAGCCTGACATCTGCTGGCGACAGAACGCATTTGCAGTATCGACAGGCTAAAGTTTAATCACGCGTATAAAGAGGATCGACTCTTGTCGATCATTGCATTTGCGAGTTGTCGATGTAGTTTCATTGATATCAGGCATTATTTGGTATAGTTTTTCATCAATGCTCATTTTAATTTCTGTTAATGAAATCCATCGCTATAGGTCGTCAACCATTTTAACTGAACCTGTACAGTGATTACGAAGCACACATGGTAAACATGATGGGGCACCGCACTTTTTGTGGTTTACTTTATTTCCATTGATGGTAAGAGTAAACTGCGATGCCGAGTCTCAAGGACTTCGGCCTTCCTTGAGATAAGGCATTATTGACATCGCTCCCTCTCGCCACGCTCAAGCTATGCCCACCCTGGTACCTCAAGGTTTCACCCACTAAAACAGGAATGCATATAGTCATAATTCTTAATGATAACCTCTGTGTATGGTCTTATATCTATCTTTCATTATTATACGGGCGCTCGACGTTAATTGAGCCGATTGAAGAGATCAGTCCTGAGATAAATCACTGACTAGAGCACTTGATCCTGGTGACAGTCAAGGTGCTCTGTTAAGTAAGGCATCCCAAGATCTCTCAGCTTCATTCAGATACGCCACCTCAAAATCTTCACAACCGCTTCCTGCCTTTTTTATTTTATTGTGCTTGGAGACACTGCAAATGTAATAAGTAGGCAATGAAAGTGGAGTCGCAGTACAAACTGTAACTCACAGCGCAGCGAGTTGAAAATATGACGCTAAGTACACATGTACAAGTCCAATATCATGTTATTCCCTTAAAGACTTTCGAAGGATGAAACCGTAGGCATTGTATTCACGAGATTCTCCATATGGTGTAATATACCACGACAAGAACGTGGCAGTGGTGTTTCTAGGCCATTTTAGCTGGATCATTAATTATAATGAAATATAGTGCAATATCTTGATATGTTCGTATTTACATTGTCGTTCAAAATAATTAATAAATCATAATATACTTTTCTATTTCCTTTTAAAATAAATTGCTAAAGCATGTATTGTATTGTATTTGTTTTTGTGTTGATAATTTAATGAACATCAAATACCCAGGACTTTGTATCTTTAAACTACGCAATAGTACTGTACCCGATTACTATTTAAATACTACCTCGTAAATAAATCACCCTACCCACAGCAATCACTCAGTATGTTGAACTCTGTACCACAAATGTATCTGCTTAATACATACTAATGTAGAACTCATAATTTACAGAACTGTCTCTCAGAAGACTTTTATCGATCTCTGGGTAAGAAGTACGCCTGTATATCTTACGTTTCTCTTTTGATCTGCTTCAGAATATATATCGGTATAAATGAGTGCTTTTAGAATATTTTAAAAGATTGCTGGTATTACTGGCATGTGATACCCTTTTGTTACACGACTTACTTGTTGCAGTGTATGATTCTGTTTGTGTGAAGTAACACAAAACGATACTTCTTTTCTGTCACTGGCCATGCGTCAGCATAACGGCGAAGATTTGATGGAGTGATTACACATTGGCACTATGTCTGTGGTCCCTCCTCAGAATCCCAGTTGAAGTTGTACAGAAGAATACTATATGTAGGTGACAACGAGTAGGCTGCAATCCAAACATAGGCAGATTTTTAAATCTTTGATCGCGTTAGCTGCACAAGCAATTAGTTTAAAACTATTAACGCATTTATTCATGTTAATAGCGTTACAATTGACACTGATATCGATATTCTGAAAACGTGCAACAATATCGATATCTTGTGTCGATCCACCCGCCACTATTAATTACCTGAGAGGAACCAGATTCGTTTAACCAGGATCCTCGTTTCAGCAAGGCACCGCTTCTTTTACTTTCGGTGCATATTGTAGCGACCGCCGTGTGTGGCGGCGGGTCGGCTGCATAGACGGTGACGTCACCCCGCGGGTCGAAGACAAGTAACCGGTCCGTTACAGTACTATTCTGGGTAAATAACCGTGTTTTCCTCTTTTTCGCTTGATACCCCAACCTTGGCTTGCGCTAACACCACAAGAAAAAATTCTGAATATAGCAAGTATGCAGGATAACTAATATATCTTTTGAATCATATATATCAATACCTTTGAAAAGATGCGTAGACTGCTTGAACCTTCATAAAAGAAAGAGAAAAGCTGGCATCTGTAGCTGTACTCCTCAGATGGCAAGAAACACTGTTTTTGGGACAGGTCCTTTGCCACAGATACTTTATTTCGGAGTAATTTCGAAAATAATTTTGGACATCATTTCACAAATATACGTCGACATTTTAATCATTTGTTAAATTTAAATAGTCCAGTAAGATTTGTTAATATGTCAGCCAAACAAACCGATGATTGTTGTTCTGAGGCTGGACTTAAATTTGTAATGATAGAAATGCCAGGGTGTTTCAAAAAGATTCATTGGATTTCAAATGATCTTATTACCCTGATGTTGTTTGCGTCACTAAAGGGAGTAACATAGAGCACTTATAGGTGAGTAACATAAATTTAAAGTTTTTGTTTAAACTAATGTCTCAATAATCACTTTGTCTCTATAAACATCACACATAGAGCCATTTGAAATCTGGTTAATGAATTAGAAACACCCTGTATTTACATCATACAAAGATCAATCTCATACATATATGCCTTCATCTGAAGAATGTCCTTTTGTTGGAACCCCCTTAAAATGTTCCTGTCACCATCTTGCCACCCCATGCAAGGTTCTCTAGATGTCCTGCCCGGTTTGTCTGGACAACAGTTCAGTTATAACACCAAACAGGGAACTTGTCTATTTAGCTCAGAGATTAATCAAAAGTACTTATTTACTTACTTTTGGAAGAATTCAGTTTCTGCCCTTCTTCCATCTCAAGATATGTGTATGGGAGTCTAAATAGTTTTTCCTGTCTAATGCACTTTTAATGTCTATGAATGACCAGTGAGTAGACATGTTCAATAGGCTGCAGTTACTGATCTCAAGCCTGCAGCATTCATGTAAATCAATATTGATCATTTCTGTTGGACGATTATTGACCTTTAAACAACTTAATGCATAGCCAATGTAGTCAAATTTATTTGTCTTATGTATAAATTAATGAAACAGTATAAAAATCCATATATCCCAAGTGTCACAAAATTGATTTTCTAATGTTGGTTACATCTCCATTAATTAACAGGTTATATAAGTAATAATTAATACATGCACACAAGCATTAAACTACATATTACTGATATGCAATAAGCAAGTTTGTTTGTTTTCCTGGTAATGAGCTACCAGAGCAATCACCAATAATGAATTATTGTTTTTTCTTGTTTTTTTTTTTTTTACACTACTTATATTTTTAAAAACTATGTTTGTATGGCCTTTTTTATCTTTGTTGGCAACACGAAAAATCAGTTAATCTTTTGTTGAGACGAGATCCTTTTTCACATTTTTCCATTTGGTCAATGGCACTATCAATCACAAAATCAGTAAAAAAAAAAAATAGTAATAAAAATATCATTACAGACTCTATTCACAGTTGGTGTAGGAAACAAATCTATGTAGTTACAGTGTCCAAGTTAACTGGCAGACAGTGTGTGTAGCTGTGTGTGCTTGTAGATGCACATGTATAAAGAAGTGACAGCTAATACAGACAGGGCTGTTTTTACGCATAGGCCACACAGGCAACTGCCTAGAGTGCCACCTACTGGAAGGGCAATAAAGAGGAGAGGATTTATTTTCTATTGGGGTGCACCATCAAAGGTTTTGTGTAGGGCACCAAAATGGACATAAAGGACCTTCAGGGCAGAGGACAGAATCGTTTCTCTCAGTGAAACTTTGAACAGTCACACCTCACTTCCATAGAGAAATGAGGGTAACTTTTCAATACTTACCAGAGGGGAAACAATTGGGATTTTGTGTGCCGCACATGAAATGGTCACACACAGCAAATATTAAGGCCAACCAACTTCGTCACTTATCAGCACAGCTAAAAATAAAGCTCCTCCAGCAGGTCACAGGAAGCAGAAGAGTTCGAGAAAAAGAAGCATATGAGGCTATGAGGGACTCTGGCAAACGAGCATGCACATTCAGGTGCATGGATGTAGCAAGTCGCAAGCTTGTACTGCAGAATAAAGTGAAAATGGGACTCTTCCTCAAGACACAAGGTCATTGTGTTTTCTTTTTCATGCTCAAAAACCTTTTGCAGTCAGAATAATGACAAACTGAATAAATCTCCACAACAGCCCCCAAGTCTACATTTCTGCCAGTCCCTCAACATCACCCCTCTTTAGTTTCAGTCCTCCAAACAGAAGTGCACCTTTATTTAATTATTGTACGTCTTCTGGCAAGCAGGGAAGGGTGTCCCTGTGAAATATTTGAACCCACTGGTATGTGGTTAGAGAATGAAGAGCTTCTCTTTTATCAGATGATAACGCAGCACGATTTGAACAGAGTGTGCACATCTTTATCTCGTCACACAAGACTCTAATGAAGATCAAAGTAACGGTGTAATGGTGTCTGACAGATGAAGCAGAAGATCTTCATGCCAACGCTGGCAACTTAAACTGTTGGAGTGTGGCCGTTATTTTATCCTTTGATGGGCCTGCACTTCCTGTCACCCATGAACTGCGGTCAAGGCTACGGGTGGGGGACAAGGCAGAAGATCTATCTCGTTCAAAAAAAATTGTGCTGCACTGTGACATCATATGACACCTATTCAGTCTGTGCATATGTGAGAGATCACTGACAGGCACTTGAGAGACTCTACCTGCCCTGCAGGTTTCCTCTCACCTGTCTGCCTTTATCTTTCTCCTTCTCCCGTGGTACCAGCATCTCCCCAGACTGGCTTCCCCTCCGTCTTCCCTCACTGACAGGCTCTTAGCATGAGCGATGCTTTCTGACGGGATGCAAATTAATGACTTCCTCCTCTCGCTTCCCTCACCATTCATCCTCCCTTCTTTGAGATGAGAAATGATACTGTCTCATCTGAGTCTCACTACCAATTGTTTATAGACTGGGGACAGCGCCATCATTCTCCCTCTCCATCTGTGATTCTCTCTCCCCCCCTCTTTCACACCCTCCCTCCAGCACAGAAACACAGAGCTTAACACTTAGTCCGTTCAATCAAGTCTTCCTTCTTATAGTGTTTGCTTAGCCATTTTATAGCTGAGATCAGCCAGGGAGCATTTTGGTTGTTAGGGGAACTTGGAAATAGATCACAGAAACTGTTGGGAGATTAAAAGTATTAAACCTATTTATAATGAGACCCTCTTTTAATATACATATTCACATTTATAGTAAGAGTAAATAAATCTGTGTCACCTGGTAAAGGCAAATTTCACTCTTTGTGTATTTGTTTGAGTGCCTGTGTGTTTACACGTCCTCTGCACAATGATGAGCACAGATACATTCTTTCTCCTAGTGAATGAAGTCTTAGCCAGCCCCCCCCCCCCCCTACTATTTCCATGTCAACACTACCTTTATGAAAGTCAAAATGGCTTGCTGAATGCTATAATTAAATATTGAGCAGTTGGAGTACAATTAGCAGAACTGAAAATAAAAAGCAATCAGTGCACCCTTCACAAAAAAAGACTTATCCTCGACCCAGACAAAGCACTGTGACCTATGACACTAATACAACACCAGCGTAACACACTTTAAGGGTCCACAATAAATTAAATTGACGTGGATTTCTACGTCAGCCACAAAGCCACAAACATCCAAGGTAACATACCACACACAAACAGTAGTAGTATATTTTATTACTACTTAAAAATTAACCATTGTAAATACTAATTTCAGAGTTTTTATCATTATCTTTAAGTTGTTCAGTGGTGCCTATAGAATACTGTATAGCTTTTCAATGTCTTGTCCCAAGCTGTAAATCCTAATATTGATTGTTTTCACATGTGCAAAAATATGATAGATTATTATCTTTGATCACAGGAATAGCTAATATAACACTTCATTACGTAACACACTATGTACTGAGCTACTGTGAAGGCCTTTGGCTTGTTGTACACAGCTATGGATAGCTCTTCACTGTGTGTCTCAGTGGAGCTTTTCTACTCTGGATCACTAACATTTTCTTCCTTCAGGAGAACAGAGTCATCTGATGTTGTTATCAAAACCGATATACAAGTAAAAACGAATGTGAGTGAATTGAATTATTTTTAAATGGAAAATAATAGGAGAGTGCCTAATTGTACAATTACAGGATATATCTCACCTATATATAATACATATATATAGTTATATATTGTAATATGCTAAGACGGGATGTCAACAATACAGCATTGGAAAAGCATATTAGACATTTTAAAGGCAGTTTAGCCTAAACAAAAAAAAAACCTTTGTGAAACTATTTTGACCCATGCGAGACACATTACAGACATCAGTGTTATAATACAGAGGAGTCACCTGTAGCCTACAGAGTAATGATTAAAAAGACACCCATGTTATCACCTCATCAGTGAACAAGTGATAAATGCATTATACAGTCACCTTAATATGTATATAGGTACATAAGCAATTCAGGCTGGCTAGCTTTAACCTCCAGAAATACGTAGGAAAGCTCACATTCAAAGGTGGGTACTACTAGAAAGGACTTGAAGTCTATTCTGCATGCTGTGTATGATGCCATAATCTTAAAATTGCATTGGTAAAAGAGATTAAGAAGGTTGTTGGGTGAAATCCCATGGGGAATGGTTATCTAAAATTTCTTCCATATTAATATTGAGCTCTGTAAATGAAACAGAAAACTGTTATCTTGCAAAGTATAGTATTTGCATATGCACACCACATCTCTATGTTTTACCGCATGTTCCGCAGAATGCTCAATAAAAAGTACAACACCTTACGTTCTGTGCTTCCAAAAAGAGTGTATTGGATCATCATGACCCTGACAGGAGGAGTGCTAACTGATAAAGCGGAGTTGATGGCTACATTACTTTAAAGGTTCATTAGAAGGGGTACTTGTACCAACTCTTAGGAATATTTAGAAACAATGACAAAAAACACAGTAAAGCATTAGAACAGAGAATTTAATTTGTAGCTTTTTGGGTGTAGTGAGTCTTATCTGATCATTCTTGTTCTCCAACGCTGAAGTACATGCTGCCAAGACTCACGTTTGAAACTTTCACGAGACAAATGCACTCGTGAAGTGAGAAGCTTGTGGGGGGGAATAACAAACCCAGAAACTCATTAAGAAGTTTCCCATTGCTTCAGCTACAGCAGGCAAGAAAACCAGTCAAATGTGTTAGTGGTGTGACTTCAATAGAATCTGCATTAACAGCCTCTAAAGCAGTGCGGTTCTTTACTGTCTCTCAGGCAAGATGGTGCTGAGTATCAAAGCACACTGAGAGTTCAAGGCTGCTGCCAAAAGCCTTGTGATAAAACCAAGTAGTTGAGGTTAAGAGTGACTGGGTGAATGTATTCCTAACAGGGCCTGTTACAAACACACTGTCTGACCTGCTCTGCTTCACAAGCTATTGTTGCAGTATTTTGGTGTTCTGCTTTTGTTTGTAGACTTTCACTTTATGGAAGGAAAAAAAATTTCACTGCATGTGACAAACTGTACAATTAAACTGCACATTTGTCAGACTGTACCATTAAACTACAAATGTGTCAAACTACGATTAAAACACAAATGTGTCAGACTGTACCATTAAGCTGCAAATGTGTCAGACTGTATGGTTAAACAGAAAATGTGTGAGACTACGATTAAACTGCAAATGTGTCAGACTGTACAATTAAACTGCAAATTTGTCAAATTTGTGTCCATAAGTCAATATCAGAATAGTTTACATTGTTTAAGAAATGTAAAAACATGGTTCTTCATTGATTTATGTGGATCTTCAAACAAAGTCTGCCTGCTTTGACAGACAGCTTTAATAATAATTCATTAAATACTAAAATAATTCATTATAGCTCAATTTACTAAAAATACAAATTATTAAAGGTTTGGGAAACCACTTAAGAATCCACACAATTTTACAATTCAAGTACAAGTGCAGTATAATCATACACATGCTGCTAAAATCTGATATTGGAATACATATAATAACAGATCAGTCACTACTGTCAATAGTGCCCATGTTCAAAGCATTTTGTAAAACACAATATACAGCAGAGGTGTAAGGGTATATATACTAAACCAATATCACTCAAGAGGGAGAGCTGTTGTACAGAATATCAGCACAGCTGTAATGCAGTCATTTGCACAAGGCCACAGAGTAAGTTCCTAAGACGTCACAGCCATGCTGATATTCAGTACACAACATGACCTTGAGCGTGATATTGCTTTTATACAACAGTTCTACAAATGCCATTTATTAGTTGACAGTAATAATCGACAATAGATTATGATTTATTTTTCTGTACTCAGTTACGTGGCTTTGCCAACACAAATAATTCCATCACTGGAATTGCTAAGGAACACAAACAATGAGTGTGCTTGTGCACACTGGCGTACTTTACACATTACAGTACCAATGTTAAAAACAGTGTATATCCCATGCTGTTTGCCTTACTATGTTATCTTCATCCTGGCTTTTCCCCTTCTCCTTGTCCTTTGCTGACGACTATTCATAATTTAACTCAATTATTATTTCTGGAAAAATGTCCATCTTTTTGGCGTAGTTCATTAAAATGTAGTGTTGAGCTAGCTACCGACAGTAAAGTGTAATTAACAATTATTATACAGCAATTGTACAAATGCCATTTATTAGATTACAGTAATAAGCGTCAACAGATTATATACGTAACCCAAAATAAATAGTTGGCTTAGCCAACACTACTGTGAGGTTTACATAAAAGTATCCAGACTTTTTTCTTTTGCTTTGTCCTCTGCTGACAACTATTCATAATTTAACTCAAATGTGACTTCTGGAAAAATGTCCATCTTTTTGGCGTAGTTCATGAAAATGTAGTGATGAGCTGGCAACTGTCAGTTAAGTGATTATTATATAACCATTCTATAAACCTCATTTATTCATTGACAGTGATAAGCAACAAGAGCATTTAAGAGCACTTGTCCAGTTAAATCAAACCAAACATCCCAGTGCTGTTATACTGTACATCAGCTCTCTTAGAATGGGTGTTGTCCAGTCAAATCAAAACAAATTTCTTGGTCAGAACTAACTGTGGTATAAACAGGTATATAGCCTATACCCACCTAGAAAAAAAATGTATTTATCTATCTTTTGGTCACTTATGTATGAAGTAACAGTGCTTGGTTTAAGGGAAAGAAGGAACAGTATACTCACCTACCAAGACACCACTACACCCCTGCTTTCAAGCAAGCAGATGTTGAGTAACATTGAAATTAAACCAGTTACTACTAACTTTAAGCATTTTTTTCCAAAAGTTATTTTGATGATTGTTCATATAATATGTATATGAATTATTCTCTTTTCTATGGCACAATCTCCCTTAAAATTATGGCAAAAAGAGAGTACTAGGTTTCATAAATCACAGAATATAAATTCAAGCAGGTATCTCTTTGGCGCCATAATTTTCTCCTGCTACAAAAACCAGTTTTGTGTTTGAGAGGTGACTGCGTTTACACCTGTTTTACACCTCTTAATCCCCTGGAGCTTGCCAGGAGAAGTGTGATGTTTGAAAGTTTAACCTTGATTTCTGCGTTGCTTTTGCGCAAGGCGTTGTGGGTGTGGCGCGAGCGAGACTTCGGAGAGGGAGTGCTATGTTAAGTTGGTCGCCTGCACTGTCTTGCCGTGTTGGTGTTAATGTTAATAAAGAAGATTTGTAAACTAAACTGTAACCCGCTCAGTACCCACAGCCAGAGAGACTGGAGCCCTTTATTCACCACCAGAAAATAAGGGTTACAAAGGGTCTGAAAACGCATCTTTCAAAAAGTCTCAGCTCATTGTAAACGTAATATTAACCACACAATATTAACATGGCGAAGGACAACTGTGGAGAAAAATTGTTCTACACTACCAAACAGACACATCATCAAGTAACATCCTTGCTTCATTACCATATTAATTGCTGTGTCCACGTGGTAGCTGTCTTCTCGGTGGGATGTACAGTATAGTGCTTTGGGACTACATACAGTACAATGAAGGAAATCACATCGTTTGTTGCAAGCCTTCATTTCTTCTTTTGCCTATTGTTTCACCCACTAACCTACACAAACAATTTTGAAAAAAAAACAAAACAGTTAAAATACAGTTTCCTAATACATTATACTGTAAAGTAGGTTATTTATATAGTGATGATTAGTTGTTAAATAATAGAAAAGGCATCTGACGTTTTATTTTTATTTTACCGCAATATCTGATTTAGCCAATGCCTTAATAAAATTAATCAAATTTGACACATGCTGCCTCCTTGCCGTTGTAAAATTCAGAAGTCAAAACTAATTTGTAGGCGCCAGTCTGGTTTTTATACAACGCGCAAACCGGACAGATTATACGCATATATTCTTTTAATAATCAACCTATTCATTTGAATCAAATTATAGTTGTGCATAACTTCTTAAACGCACAGACACAACGTGTCATGTTCTGTTTGCAGCAGTTTAAGCAGTTTAATTTCCCTGCGTCCTCGTTTGTCCAGTATGTTCAGGCTGTGACGTAGACTGAGGCTACAGTATTTTTAGGTTGAGGTCGTGGCACAAACGTGTAACACACAGTACTGCTCCTGTCAGGTACCGCATCAGAACGGCTAGCAGCCGGAGACTTTTATCTTGTTGAGAGACTCAAAGACAATCATAATGTGTCAATGGAAAGTGTGTCGATTTGTGCTCCTGAGCAGACTTGTTCAGGTGTGCGTTGGCTGGACTTCACCGTGTCCGACGATTTGCGAATGCACCGAGGAAAGTGTGCGGTGCACTAGAGAAACTCAGCTGAGATCCCAGTCGGAATCAGCGTTGCCTACTATGTAAGTAGCCTTTTTGGAAAAGTCTGTGCTGGAGGATAAGAAAAAGTACATTAACGTTTCTTTAAATTCACGTAAATCGGATTAATGTAGATATCATAGCCGACGAAGATGCGCATACAAATTACACATAAATGTTAAGCAGTATTTGGATACAGTACATTTTAAGAACTCTTTGATTTAGTCTCGGTACATAAACCTTTTAACTTAACTTGCTGTGTGTGGTTTTGTGCTTCGTTTCATGTAGAAGATTTATCCACCTGCCCCTGAAAGAAGTCGAGAGCGGTTCTTTCAGAGGACTACTTAACGTGTCGAGAATGTGAGTTAATAGGTGCATTTAGTCTAATGAGTTATTGAGCGCCTTAACAGAATTGTTTTCAGAAGTAGTAGTAGTAGTAGTAATAATAATAATAATAATGTGATATGTGTGCTATAAATGTTATAATGATGAAAATACATTTAATTTTACTGTACTGCAAGAAATAATTTACCATGTGCTATGTCGTGCATCCATTATGTAATCATGCTAGGATATAACATTCAAAATATTAGCCTACATTTGCAGATATTGGTACACATTCATTTATTCCATAGATGAATGCTTCATCACCTGCTTACTTGATTACACTTGATTCACTCCTGATGTGGATCACGGCGGTATGATTTTGAAAAGTAGGTCTTTTAAGTTGATAGAGATCATCATGGGCAGTATTGTGGCAAAACAATTACCAAGCTTGGGTTATTGCTACAAGGCAATAAACATTTACCAGATAGCTGAGGTGTCAGCAGCGATGGCACATGCTTTGAGGACGAGTGATGTAAATCATGGCAATGGACTCTACATGTCCACAGAGCGTGTGCAGACCATGTCCCTTTTATGTGTTCACTCTGGTAGTTTCACCATCCTGCTTCTCTGCATGCAGGTTCCCACATCCATTGGTTCAAATGCCCATGTTCGCACGCTAAGGGCAAAAGTGATCTAGCCTCTTAGGAATTTCAAGGCTTTCCTCCACAGACTTTTTCCAGTAAACAAATATACAGTAATAGTATGGTAATGTCAGATTTTACTTCATAACCCAGTACAAGGGATCTTCCACAAAGATTTCTTGTTGCCACTTGGTGCCATGTGCAATTTGCTGTGACATTTAGTAAAGCATTATTTTAATTTCACTTCCTTCAGATCATACATTTTGTCCTACACAAGCTTCTTTATTGAGGTCAAGATGTTTAAGCCTGAAAGCTTCCAGCTACTAGCTAAATATGTTTGTGTGTGGCTAGTCTTGGTTATGTTTTTGCAGAAAACATAAGGCTCTATGAAACTGGACAGATGTAAAATTAGCTAATTTAAAATGTGCCTTTCTGAATTAAAAGCCTTAATTTTTACAGAAAGTGTAATAATTGCAATTTGTCGTGGTTAATTAGAATTAGTCGTTATCACTTTTACAGAGGCAAGATTAAAGCTTGCTGTTTAAGTAAATAAAATAACTTTCAGTTGTATTGTTAAGCTGAATATGTTTTTAAAATGTGCATGTTACAAGAAAAAAGTAGATATTTTTCATCTTTAGTATACACTCCAGCCACCACATATCATTAACCCTTACATCCTTTTTCTTGAGCTGAGCGTGGTTTTTATGTAATGCAGTGTTCTGAAATGGAAGTACATGAACACAGGAGGTACTTTAAGGTATTCAAGGGGCACAAGCCCAACCTCTTTAAAGCTGTTTGAAAATGAATAAATGAATGAGACATGTGGACTGTTGTTAACTAGAGTGTGATGTGGTGTTTGTTTTCAGTGTGGCTGTGATTACCACTCAGGTGACCAGTTATCCTCTTCTTGTTTACTTTTCTTTGTAGTAGGACATAAAGATCTCTGTCTGTTTATAAGAACTTATCTTAATGAAAGACCATGAAGCCGGCTTACATATTTCTGTGTTCTTCATTATACATGCTTTGTGATATGACAGCTAAATGCATTTTTATCAAAAATCCACATATTTTCAAATTGTAAGTTTGATTTGTTTTTCTTTTTTTTCTTTTGAACTGGCAGGTCCTAAATATGTGGTTTACATACTGTAAAAAGATTTATATCTTGTAGGCTAATACTGATGTAGGAACAGACAGATACAGAATTTCAGAGAGAAATGAATTTGTTATTCTCCTGCTGCTAGACATGTTGAAATGACTTAAGCATGCTGTGCGTGATTAACTGTACTTTCCAGTAACAAATTACTTCCACACTGTTTCCGCAGCATGCACGTTTATAACAGCAGCATGCACGTTTATAGGTGATTCAGATTTTATTCATAGTAAATAGGAGAAAAAAAATCTTTTGCGAAATGAGAAATTGCTTTGCATGCACTCTGCTCTTTAACTACCTGTTTGTACGACTTAGAGCTCATTATTGTTTCTTTTAAGACAATGTGGTTGAACATCTGAAAAATGTGCATGCCTCCTTTATTGGTACAGCGATTATTTTTGAAAGCGTGTAATATAAGGCTACACGAAAGCTGAGCTCATTAGGTGTGTTAAGACAAGGTGTATTAATAAAAACTTGAGCGTTGCTTCAGCCTGAACTATATTTGCAAGTGCACAAACCTTTTTACCAAAACCATTTTGTACATATGGAGGTCAACAGTTTCTCACAAAAGCTGAAATGGAAAATTTAATCTGCACCAGCCTTTGTAAGAAGGCTTGATCATTGTGATGCTCTTTTTGGTGGTCTGTCTGTCCTAAAAACTCATAACATTAATATACTACAGATTGTCGGAGGAGACACTAAGCCAAACTGTGCCCTCTGATTATTTAGTTCTGACCTTTACCACACAACAGAGGTCTGCTGTAAGAACTTCAGCTTTGCAATAATTTGGAGTACATCACAAAATATCACTAATTTTTTTAATTAATAAAGCACATCTTTAAAATATTGAATTTGATTTCTATAATTACTATTATCGTCTTTAATTTTTTTTTCAGTAGAAATTAGTTTTTTGTGTGTCAGAGTTACCTGGTCTTTTTTTATGCACCGTTAGAATGGCCCATATCCATCAAGAATGCACACCAGAGCCAGTGTGTTACACAAGGAAACATCTGTTACCTCACCCCCCAGGAATGAGAAAATCAGACACTCCACCAAAAGTGCAGCCAAAATGTGAAAGCATAGAGTACATTAAAAAAATACATCAGGCAATCAGGCATTTTGTAAGTGTCAGGTTAGTTAACAAGTCGAACACAGACACAGATTAACTACAGAGCAGAGATAGTTATTAAAATAAATCGCAGTTTACGCCTGGGTGAGGGTCAGTGAGGGGGTGGGGGAGGATATGAGGAATAACAGTCAAGGACGAAAGCCTTGCACACATTTTGTTTGCATGAAGCAAACAAGAATTTTTGTTTGTTTCTTTGTGACTTTCTTTGTGATTTCTGATTCCATCATTTTTTTCAGAACAAAACTGACCAGCCCTGATCAATTAGGAGATTTATTTTTAGCGTACTCATAGATAATGGGTTGAATTAATGCAGCAGTGTGAACAGAAGATGTAGGAGTATTACTATTAGTTCAAAGCAAACACAATCAGAAACTAAAAACATTATAAATGAAATAAACAAGGAAGGTTTCTCTTCAGGACATTAGGCAAAGTACATTACAGCTGCAGGAGAAAACTGCTATACATTTCTCTGTGTAGCTGTGTATATCTGTTGTCAGGAGCAGAGTATGTTGTCTTGCGTCTCTGTGCTCCTGTGAGAGTGTGACATTAATACAGACTAGAGCAGATGGTTCTATAGCCTTGAAGAGCTTGGCATTATAAACTGAAAGCTGCTGGTTCACATGCTAGAATGTGCAACATAAATTAGGAAAATAGGAAGCCAAGTGAGTAAATAAAGAAAATGTGAGCCATCTAATACCTGTCTAATGCTGCTGGAATGCCCAATTGATAACGAATACCTGTCCAATTCTAGTGGAGTGCCAGGTGATAACTAATACTTGTCTAATGTTGCTGGAGTGCCCAAGTTTTAACGAATACTTGTCGAATGCTACTGGAGTGCCAGGTGATAACTAATACCTGTCTAATGCTGCTGGAGTGCCAGTTGATAACCAATATCCGTCTAATGCTACTGGAGTGCTAGGTGATAACTAATACCTGTCTAATGCTACTGGAGTGCCAGGTGATAACTAATATCCGTCTAATGCTACTGGAGTGCCAGGTGATAACTAATACCTGTCTAATTCTACTGGAGTGCCAGATGATAACTAATACCTGTCTAATGTTGCTGAAGTGTCAGGTGATAACTAATACCTGTCTAATGCTGCTGGAGTGTCAGGTGATAATGATCACTGTTTGTCCCTCCTAACAGTGAAATATCACAGAGCACTTCCCTCCGAAGTATAAAGCGCCATGCGTTCCTGTCTCTCCATAGCCTCTCAGAAATGTAAGCAATTCTGCTCTGACTCGCTCTTCTGTATGGCAGTAACATTGAATCTTAACAGTAAGCATCCTTGTAGAACAACATCCTTTCAATTGACTTGTGCAAAGCTGTGCATTTGATCAATCTAAATGTAATGTTGTGTATAATATTCACAAAAAGAATGTTTACCATTATTAAAACCTTCCTGAGCTGAAATACCAAAATCAAACAAATTAGATTATTGGTGGCCGCTAGCAAAAGGTGTTGATCGTTGGCGCTGCCTGTTTTTCAGTCTGATACAGAACATCAACAACCTGGAGGTCATCAAGAAAGGAGCCTTCACTGACCTGCCCAAGCTGAAATACCTGTAAGGAAACACTTCAGTCTTCTCCCTCCAGTGTGTGTTTAAGGAGCCACATGGAAGTGATGAAGTTCCTGTGTCTACCTAAAGAAGTAGTCATCAGTGTCATGTTTTTAGATTGCTGCTACCTGTAAGCACGTAAGATAGAGACTGCTGTGAGCAAATGCACAATGACCTCTTCAGCACAGCTCTTTTACTCATAAGTAAAATGGAGAGGCTTATTTTTAATATCCCACGCATGTTTTGTAACGTAAGACCGCCTGCATTTGCGGATGTGCTGAGCAAAGTATATTAGACTTTAACCATATTTGAAATTACACAACGGCGTATTCTTGACTGTAGGTTATTACACGAGAAACGCATATAAGATGTGAGTCATATAATCAGGAATATTTGTCACAGTCATGTAACGCATCCGTAGGAGAAAGTAAAATAGTGCTGGCTTTCAACATTTTGTATACAACACTGTGCAGATTTATTTTAATTTGTTTTACATTGCAAGTGTGAAGCGATTCACGTTTTATGAAGTAGGTCCACATATTCTCATGTCTGTCCTGTTTTCCCAGTACTTTATCATTTAGCAGCTGATTTGACGCCTCATCGCTATGAATTACATCTTTCTTACACCTTAACTGAGTGATTCCAAACATATAATATGCTCCATTGTCTTTGCACGTTAAATGGCAAACTGGCTGTTTCTGAATAGTTTTTTTTTTCTTATGCATGGAATAAAGGCAGCTGTAATCACTTTACCAGTAAAGCTTAACTAAAATCTGTTTTAAGAACTCATTCCAAATGGAAAATGGACGCAGCATTTATTGTGATAATAATCTGATGATTAAGAAAATTAATGGACGATTAATTAAATGTAGCCCTATAATACGGGTTTGTGGATCTGCAAAGATTAATGCACACCTGTCCTTGTCAATTCTTCTAGGAGCATCTGTAACACTGGTTTACAGCACTTTCCTGACCTTACCACCATTTACTCCACGGAGTCATACTTTTTTCTGTGAGTACAGAGAGTAGCCAGTGTTGTATACCAATGCAGTTCATACTCAGACTGTACATGATAATACAACATATGAACTTAATACTGGCACAGGAGAGCCGTCCAGCCCTGTATCTGACCAGACCAGTGCATGTCTGTAGATTTCCATAGCTGAGAATTTAGCTAGGAAGGGTAATTTTATAATTTTATTATTTCTGTCTACTTTGTTAAGGTCCTGACTTCCTGTTGTCTGCGATAAGAATTTATTGGATTTTTTTCTAAAAACAACATAAATACTTTAATAATCTTTCTCATTTTTAATTTGGGAACAAAAAGTTTTTAATTTGAGAAACCTGTTATTAAAACAGTAACACAAATCTGAAAGTCAAGTAGCCTGGAAGCAGGTTTCCATACTGATAAAAGTGATGTTTTAAAACCCATGGTAAGTATGGTTGTTATGACCCATCAGTCACTAACTGGTTTATAACACTTTCCATTGGTTACTTCAATGGGATAAAAAGTAGTGATTGACAGGAAATCGTAATTGACTTGACCATGGGTTTCAAACCCTTGTTTCTTCTATCACTATCTTAAACGTCCCTTGTGTAAAGTGGAAAACAGAATGGGACAGTCCTTACTGTCTCATTTTAGAGAAGCTTGAAGTATAAACTCTGGGTGCTTTAGAAGGTAAAATGTGTCAGCATCATTATCAGCTGAAATGAACGTGCTTCCTTTCAAATAAAAAAATATATTGAACACTAATACCCACCTTTTTTCAAATTTTAAAATTTCTTGTTTTTCACAACTGTGAAATTAAGAAGCTACAATGGTGTTTGGTAAACCGAGGGAGACAGAGGCTTTGTAAATAAGCATGCCACAATCTCGCCTCTCCAGGGAACTAGGAGATAACATGCAGATCGGCAGTGTCCCCTCCAATGCCTTTGTGGGAATGACCGAGGAGTACACACTCATGTGAGTGCACACTAGGAGAGGAGCCAAGGCCCACGTGACATTCAGAGTGTCAGTTAATGCTGTTGTCCATCCGAATGCTTGAACTCCCTATGGAAAAGATTAATGGCTATTTCGGATTACCATAATGAAAAACTTTATAGAAGAAATATTAACTACTCTCTCTGTCTCCTCCCCACCCCTGCATATCAGGAACCTGTTTAGAAATGGATTTAAAGACATAGAGGACTATGCCTTCAACGGGACAAAACTGGATAAACTGTATGTATCACAAAAGCCTTGAATTTCAGCATGTTCATTCAGCAAAGGGTTGGGGAGTAAGGTCTGGTGTCCCCACTGAGCTGTCTCAGTGGCTTGAAAGGCAGCCAGTGTTGTTGTTATGAAACAACGTATTATTGAGACCAATGCTTTGTGTAATCAGGGAAACACAATGTACCAGTAAACAAACACTTTCAAGACAAAATAAGTGATTGGGTTTATATTATTTATCATATCTGCTCAGTGGTGGTGTGATTTCATACTGGTCTCAAAATCCAAACATATGCATTAAGTCTCCTGTTAATCTGTATTCTGTTTTTAATGCCTGAATTAAGCCCACTGCATTTAACAGACACAGCCTGGTCATTTTCATTTCTTCATGTGTTAAGAAAATGGGTCAAAGGTAAATTATTCAGGAATTATGTCCAAGTAATAAAAATGTATCCAAGACGAGAGCAGTTTCAGCTGCATTTCGGCAAAGATGTTTTTTAATGTATTTTTTAATCGGCTGTATCTTTTTTGTATTTCCTTCACTGTTAAATGTCCTTATGCTGATGTTATTTCTGTTATGTTCCAGGGTTCTAAAAGGCAACAGGTATCTTACGAAAATAGATGATGCTGCCTTCAACGGAGCAGTTGGCCCAAGCTTGCTGTAAGTCACAAAACCATACACTGGAGTATCTGGATGAAAACGAGTAGAAGGTTACTTAAATGATTCCTGTGGCACTGTTACGTCAGACATGCAGGGTCACGGGTTCAAATCTGGCTCTTGGCACTGTGTGTTTGGAGTTGGCATGTTCTTACATGCTTTCCTCTCCAACCCATATTTGCCCTTGGTTTGTGTGTGTGTGTGTGGCCTCTGGTGGGTTGGTGCTCTGTCCAGGGTGTCCCCTGCCTTGAGCCCAGGGCTGTCTGGGATAGCTCCAGGTCAGCCACAACCCTGCACAGGTCAAGCGATTGGGTACAGGATATATGTCTGATACCACAATGCCTTTGAGTTGCACTAAACCTAATACTAACATTACAGCGCTCCCCCCGTTTTTCGCGGGGGTTACGTTCCAAAGCCCCCCGCAAAAAGTGAAAAACCACGATACATTGACGCAACCTCAAAAATTCCTTTTACTTATTGTTTAACCCATAAATTATCGTTCTACACTCTTTAAACACATACGGAATACATTGCAAGCATATGGCGAGATTAATTTTGTGTAAATTCATAAATATCACATTTATAGTGCAAACTATATATGTACTGTACTACAGTATACACTCGTACTAGCCCAAACTATGTTTATATTTTCAGTAGAATACAGTACTGAAAACAAACTTATGTAGCCAACCCTAATTTATACACTAATACTTTACTGTACAGTGCTTATTAACGTAAGAATTACTGTACTGTACATACATTAACAGTACAGGTATTTTTTTTTACTTATGATGCGTAAGGTAGGCTGAGAGAGAGTACAGTGTACATATATTATATTTAAATGTATAAATGCTACACAAAAAGGTAATGTTTTAAAGTCAGTGTATTTACTAGTTAGGATACTGGAGCAAAGACGATGATGATGATAAATATGATGAATAGCCGATATAGCTGTGAAATCCGCAAAAAAAAATTTGTTATGTTCCAATAAAAAAATCCACGAGTATGGCTAGCGCGAAATCTGAACCGCGATATAGTAAGGGTCGACTGTAATGTGCTTATGTGTACATATGCATAATATATGCATACTGTATAAATACAGTTTAGTTGAAATTAAAGGCAATATGGTATAAAATATTCATGTATTCTATCCCCCAGATTGTGATGCATCATGTGTGGGGATTTACTTTGTTACAGAGAAATAAACCAGAATGGCTTGGTGTAGCTGTCCAACCCTCATATTAATAAGCCATGGCATGTCAGTCTAATTTAATTTGTACATTAGTGAACCAGTGGATTTATGATTCTATTGTCCTGTATTGACTTAATCCATGATTACACCTAATTAATTCTGTATTTTGAACATCAGGCAGGACACCTGGACAGGTTTACGGCGTTTCAGCAGTGTCATTAGCACACCATTAGGAGGTCAGACTCAGTCTGTAATACATTTTCTTCATGGAGGTTCAGCCACTTATTATTAAGGTCAAGTACATAAATAATACAATCTCTCAGCAGGACTGGTGTGATTTGCCAACTGTGGTTAGAAGCTTCTAAAGAATTGGCATCGGTCCACCAAGAAAAATAGGGTGTACAGACGTTGGAAATCAGCCAGAGATTGTGTGCTGCCTGCAAAAACCTATTTTCTCTGACCTGTCAGGCACCTCAGAATTGTGGATTGCCTGCAGTGAGAGCCACCTTGCTCCCTTGCACAGTGACTAGCGGTTTGCTGTGCCAGCGGAGAGCACAGCTGATAGCATATGCTCCTCCAATTCACAGCCCTCTCCCATTCTGTGGGTTGGTACATGTCTATTAGGAGGAGGAGAATTCCACTCTGTAGACATTTGTGTTGTCCACCATTTCAGTAATAATTACATTACCTGTTGCTGGGGACGATTGTACTGTTATAATGACAAGGCACGGAGGTGGCATGTCAGGGTGAAAAACTCATATATACTGTGTATTTGTGCAGAAGTATATTCATTAAAATTTGTCTTTGCTAAAGGAAGCAGGTCAACATGTGCCAACAGATTGCCACTCTGGGAGAAAGCAGCTGTCTTGGGAAGGGCATCACTGCATGTTGCTGTATTGACAGCATATACACCTCCTCATCCATGTCCTCGTTAAAATAGCTCACCGATTGCAGCCCCCCCCCCACTATGGACTCACATGGCACACTTATTAGATCAGGTCAGCAGATCCCTTGGATTGGAAAATTGCCTAAATGGGCAGTGTATTGTTTTCATAATTATATAGTATTCCCCACTGTACATATTCAGTGAATTGTTAAAAACAATTATGAGTAATATAAATTGGAAGTACTAAATTTTATCCATTTCATAACAACAAACTATAGTGTCTGTGTAAAGAATTTCGGCAAATGCTGCTCTATAAAAACTCACACATCAATGTACCGTTACACTATAAAGCAACACCCGAGATTTAAGCATTTCTCCCTCAATATTAAAATTGAAAGATGTGGAAAAAATGCTGTGAGCAATAATGATGTCATGCAACAAATCTTGAATATCGAGTCACCTGAAGGTACAACACTAAGATGACTGGTTACTAAATGCTGTTTTGCACATTTTATGTTGCTCAATAACATTTAATTAACAAAAACATGTCCAATATATTCTTAGCATTCTGTTGATAGCAGACCAGAATCAGTATTAATGCAACAGGCTTCCCCCAAACTTCAGGACTCCATATGCAACACACACAAAAAAAAAAGACTACTGAAGTAGGACCAGTTTTCAGGGTTTATTAGTGAACACCAGTTGAAGCAGAACAAAGAAATGTAATTAAACTTCATTTAAAAAAAGAAATGGCATCTCCACTTACTAATCACAGGAAAATATCTCCTGTGCCAAATGTCTGTGCAATGATTCAGTTTGACCGGGCTTGAACACTTCAGATGCTGGTAAAACACAAGTAAACATCCAAAGATTTTAATTTTAGCTACAACAAATTGACTAATGAACTGGGTAAATTGGTGCAGAAAATATGCAGTTTTGCTTTACTGTATCAATTCTGAGGTGGAGGTTGTTAGATTGGTAGATGCAGTATGTCAGTATCGCCTGGTAAACTGTAAGCGAAATTAAGTACACAAAACTACTGTAATCTCTTTAAGTAAAGATTTGATCCCAAATACATCCAATTACACCTCTTTATCCATCCAGGTTGATGAAGCATATCAGCAGCTTTCTCAATTTCATACTAGCTGAAAACATCTGTTCCCCAAAAGTATCCCAATTAAATATTATAGATGGTAAAGATTTCCTGTAAAGTACGCAGAGAATTTGATTAAATGGATAAGACCCAATTTATCCCTGGCCCAGTTCATACAGCCTTGATCGTTTCTCACTTATCAGGAACACCAGGTCCAGTCAATGGCGCCTTCAGAGAAATTGCTTTTACAAAGCGCGAGCCTGCTTTCACATTAACTGTGCTTCAGTTTTTATTTACAGCAGAAATGTGTCATATTTGTAACATGGATTAGTGGGTCCAGAGCCCGTTTTAGAACCAAACATGGTTATTCCTATGTCTGACAGGCCTCTTGTTTGTAATTCAGGGATGTGTCCTCCACTGCTCTCCGCACTCTCCCAACACACGGCTTGCTGAACCTGAAAGTGCTAGCGGCACGCTCGACCCCCACCCTGAAAACACTGCCCCCACTGGATGGCCTGCTCAATCTACAGGAAGCAGAACTCACTTACCCCAGCCACTGCTGTGCCTTCCACACCTGGCGCCGTCGAAACAGGTACAACAGCATCCTGGAGCTTACCTCCACCTGAGTCCCATTTTCAGTCATGGCCACTCCTCATCGATCTTCTTCTCCTACCTACTACCGCTCTTTCCCCAACAGAGATGTCGTTTTTCTGAAACGGTTTGGGAACCTGACAGTCCCATGTAGCGCTGATTCTACGCACGGAGTTATGTAAGATACTTGTTTCCTCACTAAAAGGCTTTTAAAACTTATTGTAAGACTGCCTGATAAATATTATTATGGAATGTATTAACTGCAACTGCACTGCCTGTTAATGTTCTTTGTCCAATGTTTCTCTTACAAGTTGTCATCTTAAAAAATAAAGACTTCTGTAACAAGTCAGTTATGTATTCGGTATTCAGTATTAACAGCAGGCATTGTATAAAATTCCTAAAATCACTTGAAAATACCAGTTATTATAATAACGACTGCAATTTGCAGAATAAGCAAAACAATGGAGTAAGACTACATTTTGAATCACCCCAACTTCTGCAGTTACCAGACAGACAGTGGTGTGACCTACATGGAAGATGCCATGGAGCTGAATGATGTGGATTTCCAGTATCCAGACCTGGAGCTTTGTGTTAGTGGAACCCCCCTTAAGTGTACTCCTCAGCCAGATGCCTTCAACCCATGTGAGGACCTGCTGGGGCATGTCTCATTACGGATAGCAGCGTGGGCTGTCACGATCCTGGCCATCGCAGGGAACTTGGTTGTGCTTGGTGTTCTGCTGGCCAGTCACCACAAGCTGACTGTCTCCCGCTTCCTCATGTGTAACCTGGCCTTCGCCGACTTCTGCATGGGCGTCTACCTCCTCCTCATCGTAGCTGTGGATCACCGTTCTCAGAGGGAGTACTATAACCATGCTACCAACTGGCAGACCGGAGCAGGGTGTAGCGTGGCAGGATTCCTGACCGTGTTTGCCAGCGAGTTGTCCATCTACACCCTGACCATGATCACGGTAGAGCGTTGGCATACCATCCACTACGCTATGCAGCTGGACCGCAAGCTCAGGCTGAGGCACGTGGTGGCCATGATGCTTGTGGGCTGGGTTTTCTCCTTGCTGGCAGCCCTGCTCCCTGTCCTGGGCATCAGCAGCTACTCCAAGGTCGGCATCTGCCTCCCTATGGACATCGAGACGCCAGCTTCCCAGGGATACGTGATTCTGGTGCTACTCATCAATGTGGTTGCCTTTCTGATTGTGTGCACCTGTTACAGTCGAATCTATCTGATGGTGCGCCAGCCTCGACGAGCAATGCGCCGTACTGATGCCAAGCTTGCGAAGCGCATGGCTGTGCTCGTCTTCACCGACTTCCTGTGCATGGCGCCCATCTCCTTCTTTGCCATCTCTGCAGCACTGCGCAGTCCGCTCATCACCGTCTCTCACGCCAAAGTCCTCCTTGTCCTCTTCTACCCTCTCAACTCGCTGTGCAACCCCTTCATCTACACAATCTTCACCAGAGCCTTCCGCCGTGACATCAGCCTGCTGGTCACACGCTGGGGCTGCAGCCATGCCTGGCTAAAGAGCTGCCAGAACCAGAGCCAGACTCCTCACAAGCACCCCAAGAACATGCCACTCAAAAAGCCCAGCCCACTCAGGTTCTATGCGTACCACATCAAGATGCAGGGCTGGTTTCACAACAGAACCCCCAAGTGACTAAAGGGAAGAGTATAAATTGAACTGTCATTTCCATGGTGCTCATTTTACCCATGCTGTACATATTAAAGCATTACGGATTTCATATTTTTTTAATAAAATGGAAAAATCCTATAGGTGTGACTTTTCTACATCTCTCATTTCTTGCTTGTTTTACCACCTGCTACACACTGCCTTCTCTGCTTTCCTTTCAGAGTCTTTCCTCCAGTCACTCCCAATTCCATCTCACTCACTCAGTGAGCTACAAGGTATCCCAGGTCAACGCCAAACCTGCGGCATAGGTGCTTTGAGGGTGGTGTGTGTGTGTGTGTGTGTGTGTGTGTGTAGGGGGGGGTTAGTATACGTTTAGTGCAAACGTAGCAATTAGCATGGAGAGGAAAGGGGCAACCATGAGGCAACCAAGACGCAACCCCTCACAATACCCTCAATGGTGCTGGGGCAGGGGTGAAAAGAAAAGGTGGACATGCAGTTTTTCTGCAGAATCACCTGTCTTCATGTTCTGGGGACTACTTGGGTACACTTCCTGCCAGGCACTACTGTGCTCATGGAGAGCTACTGTATTTTTCTATTCTGTCAGGCTGAGCGTGCACATGCTTTCAGTTACATCCACCCGAGGGCTGCTTGGATTGGATTTCGGGCTCCGATTCTTGTATCTTGTTCCCCCTAGGTGTTAACAGCAATATCAGCTTCTCACATATCAGTGAGTAGATCACATTGGGGTGGGGGGGATGGAATAAAAAGCTCAGACCCAGTCTGTACAACATTTTCTGACTACAACAGACATGCCAGCACAGATATACACAGCCTGCAACACAGAAACCAGTTTAAAAAATTAAAAAAAAGGCTTATGCCATTTTGAAAACTGTAGAAGTACAGTTGAAATAGGACACAAATGCATGGTAGTATCAGCTGAATGGTTCACATGTACAAGCCAAATTTATACAGAACACTCCCATTTGAGCCTGTCAAATTTCATTCACTTTTAGGAGAAATGAGTCAGGTTGCATGTGCACTTAGCATTATTATTATTATTATTCACTGCTAGATAACATAAACACATACCTGAAAACGACAATTCCTTGTACTCAAACATTTCCATATGCTGTCCACACATCTCTACGAAATGCCACAAAATCAACACGACATCTTGTGCAGTAACTCATATTGCTCCAAAATTAAATATTGGAAGTTTTCCTTCACAGAACTTGCATATATTTTCACAAATTTACAGTGCGTGTCAGAAAGAAAACCTTCATGTAATACTTAATTATAAAGTATATCCATATCCATATGAGACCCAAAAATTAGTCACCAATTTTTCTAACACTGAATTGTACAACCCATTCTTTATCCCCACAACTTTCAGATGTTTTGACAGTTGTCACCTTTATAAGGACTGCAGTTTTAATGAGTGATTTCAAAGGTTCCATGTCACACACAGAACCACCTTTCACCACTCTGCCTCTCCTACAGCTTTGGCAAAAACATAGTCCTTTCCCCCAAAGGACATAACCCCATCTTTAAGGTAGAACTTCCACTTGTTCTTACTTCGATGGATCTGAAATGGAGACAAAAAAAATAAATAAATAAAATAAATAAATACCCTTAATTTGTTTCATGGTAGTAGGAGCGTTTCCATGGAGACTTTCATATATTCAGCTCAGAGTACACATGCCTGCCTCACACAAGTAGAATTCCATTCCAGATATTGTCTGTACTTCACTTCGAATGAATAAAATGTACATTTACAAAAACACCAACCACAGATTTGTCTTAATGTAGCTTGAAGCACATATACTGCTAACTGATATCCAAGAGGTTTGTTAAAGGGTGGAATAAACATTTGATCACTTGCCAATCCCCCCATTAAGTACTGTGCACTATGGGAAAGGTGTTGTTTTTATATACTATTTTATATAGTAGGACCATTGGCATTACCTTATCATACTGACACACAACAACATTGTCTGTGTTGAAGAGGTCCGGAACATCCTGGTCACTGACATCATCTCCAGAATTGAGCGGGTCCTGGGGAAGGGGGGGTGTTGAGAAGATGTCAGTGGTATCATTAGTAACAGTATTAGAACATTACAGTTTAAAAATGTCACTGACCCTAAACAACCAAAAAGAGGGGAGAAAAAAAATAAATTCCAAAATCAATGCCAAGTTGTCACCTTAGAACCAGAGAAAAGGAAGGCATGAACTCATTTATCAATGTATACGGAGAAGTGAGAGTCTGGTTTTTTTTTTTCCCGCCATGCCACAAATGAGCCATCAGGGTAACAAAAGGCTTAGATTGGAAACACACATTTTTAATACACTGAAGAGACGGTAACTTGGAAAGATATATTTTTAAAAGCACACATATTTTATCTTTTCAAGGAACACTGGAAAAAAAAAAAAAAAAAATCATTATTTGTAACCAAGCAATGACAACAGTCCTTGATCGAGCAGTTTTAATCTTTTATAGGCATTTGTCCTTTGCCACTATAAAACTTCAATGACCCAGTGCAAGGTAAAAGCAAAACTAAAACCAGCCATGGGGCATTATAGTCAGGAGGTGAAACTTAACCCCTCCAGGCAGACCAGCTTTACAACGGCAAGCTGATGAGTGCTCAGAGAAAAGTAGCACTTGATAATACCAGCTTTCATTTGAGAGCATCAAAGCACACTGTACATCAAAACACTCAAAGCAGCCTTCAACCTTCACCTTCAAACTGTTTGCAAGAGTGTTCTGTACAGCCGCAGTGCCTGACTTTCCTGGCACATCATATTAGAATTGTTAGAGAAACCAGCAAGTGGCAGCTGCAGAAGCAGCTTTAAAAATCTGTACAACAGCCCCATCTTGAGCCAACACAGGGCAGACCAGCAGTTGAACAGCCCCAATCCTAGCTGCTCTATGAATGCACATTTCAGTTCAGTTAAGCCACAGATTTCTAGTTCCATTCCACTTTTAGTTAGGATAAGGGGTAGGGGGTGGAGCAGTGAAGAAAAGTACGCCCATTTCAAACCTGCCTTTTACTAGAATGGCAGTTAAACTGAGTTCTGGGCTGAAGAGATGTGAATCTACCACCTTCCTTACCTGAGGCCCCCGGAGCCCTGATCTTCGTCATTTGTGCCTCTTTCCCAGCCCTGGAGCTCTCACCTCTGTCACCTATGCCCCCCCAAACCCCCCCAGAACCCTCACCTCCTCCACCACGTCATCCACAACCTCGCTGTCACTGCTTGAGCTCCCCTCTGCACTGCTGCCTTCCGCTTCCTGCAGCGCTTTGAGCGCCTCTGCATTGATCATGCCCAGGAACTCATCGTCCCCTATGCCTGCTCCCTCGTCTGCCTCCTCTTCCTCAGAGCTGCTGTCACATACCCCATCCAGCTGCACTACATCTGCCAGATCATTGTAGTTGAAATCCCTCATTAGGTCCATCTCCTGCTAGAAAGGACAATAAAGACTTTAAATGTTCATATTTGAATGCTTGAGACAGTTACAAAAGGTTCACAGAGCTGCCAAAAGGTATTTTTTTAAATCATAAAAGCATGCACAATATCTTTATGCAACATGAAATTCAGAAGCAGATTGGGGGGGGGGGACCTTTCCTAGTGGAAATTACAGTTCAAACTAGCACAGCTCACATAGTCTTACTTTGTATGAACTGGTTTACACTCATTCACCAAAAATGTAATAGATACAGTAGTTCCTGATACAGTGTGGAATCTCTACCTGGTTGAGAAGAGAAGGAATGAAGCATTGCAGGTTTACTGTACCTTAGAATGGTTCTTAAATTCTGCAGGGACAACTGCAGAGTCTTGACCAATGTCAGCCATAGAGACCATGACTCCAGCTTCCTGCTCCAATCCCTCCTGCACCTGACCATTTTTCACTGGCAAGGTGGAGATCTGGGCAGAAAAGGATGACTGATGAAGGCTCATGTCCAGCGGCTGGGGACTAAACTCTATACCGTCCAGAGTAAACTGATCGCTGGGGCTCTCCAGGGGATGCTGAGTAGGTGTGCATGGTGGCAGAGGGCCTTGGGGCTCCGGCTGATGCTGGGAGATCACAGGCACCTGGGCTGATCCACACTGGCTCAGGACGGTCTGCAGCTGGCAAGGAAGAGGCTGAGCCTCAGGGGGATGGAGCAGTGGCCCAGCAGAGACTGTGCCAGGATATGGGTCAGCCATCGACGGCACAACGGCCTGCAGGACAGAAGCAGGGGCCGGGGCACCCTGGGGCCCAGCAGCATCTCTCTGTTCAAGGACATGCTGAACAGGCTGGGGGAGAACACGGTTACCAGCAGGGGCCTGCGTCACCATCACCGGGACACTGACCTTATACAGTTGGCCTGAAACAGTATAGGTATAAACCTGTCACATGAGATAAACAGCGTTCTAACCGGCTTTTACAAATGATCAAGGAAAAAATAGTTTTTGTAATGCATTTTCACCCAACTCTAAGAGATACTTAAAAAATTATCATATTTCATATCCAATTTGTGGGATTACTGTACAATCATATTCACCATCTGGTTTAACTCAGTAAAACCCACCCATAACTGATGGCACATAATCCCATCTACTGTGTGACGCCACCCCCCCACCCCTTCTCTTTCATCACTATAAGCGATGTCACTTTTGGAAACGCAATTAAGGTTTCTTCCAAGGGGCAGGATGCAACACGAGGCCAAACCTGAACAGTGCGTTTTACACAACTGCTCATTTTCAGTGTTCATTTGAATGTCCATTTCCATACAGATATGTGAAAGATTTTGGACATGTGCTGTTCTGCCACTCTTGGTCTTTGTCAAAAATAAAATATATAATAATAATAAATACATAATTAAATATATACACACACACAGTACACAAGACACTCAGTTCATGCCTTCTATTCACAGAAACCAGTATTGCATGTTCACATACACATGTAAAGAGTCCATCATCAATGGAGTTTCAAAATATTATTAAATGAAACCATGACAGTGCATAAAGATCACGGTGCAACAAGAAATCTTCAAGTTTGCAAAAGTAGTTCCAGAATATCCTACTTTCCAATCATCCAGTCTAGGATTAACCTGCTTGTCACAATGCAAAGTGTAAAAAGTAATAACATTTTAAATGCCTCTTTCATAGTGTCTAGTTAGCAGTGATTGTTTTAGCCATTTATTTTTAATTACTACCTGCAGGTGTTCCAGAAAATATTGCATGCATGAACTGCAAATTGCTTATCACTTAGAGGCAATTAAAGACAAGAATGACAGAACTTCCAGCCTAAAATGAAACTTAATTTTGTTAATTACTGGACAACTCTGTACATATACAGGAGATAAAAAGTGTTGCATTTAGTTCCTTTTAAGAGGCTCTTTAGTTCACCCATTTTACCTTCCATGTTGATGAGGAAGTGACAAACAGGCATGTGCCTGAAGATTGACGTACGTACAGGACACCCACCTGAAGAGGTCTGCAGAGTGACCCCAGCAGGTATCTGGACAGGATATGTCACTCCAGGTGGAAGAGAAAATGTTGCAAGAGTACCAGAACTATTCTAGAGAAAATTTTAAAAAGCAAAAAAAGACATCCAATTTCTGGACAATGCACATGATATGCAGTGTGGAGTCTGAGAAAGCAACAGAGCTATTACGAAAACAGGACAACATCCTGACAAAACCACAGATTACACCCTACCATTATCATTATAATAGTTGTCTGCACATCATCCACATTTTACAAATAATAAAAAAAAAAACCAACAGTTACACAATTATTCATCAAAATTTGAAATAACTAGAAAAACCCAGCACGTGACATTAAGTTCTTTAAAGCACCAAACCCCCACCCACCCTCCCAGACTTGAAATTATTCTGTCCTTTGCACAGTGAATACATGTCACTATGACCTACCATGTTCCCAGTCATAACAAAATCACAGAGACTTCAGACACAAAGACAGCAAGAGTTGACCTGCAGCGCTTACTGTTCCTTCAACCCCTCCCCCCACCTCAGTTTTTCTAAAACAGGATGCTTACGCCACTGCTACAGTGGTACATTATTTCTTCCATGACATACATGGAAAAAATAATTATACCCCTTAAATAATGCAAGTGCCAGGACCTATACTGGTTGCAACAGAATATTACTTCTCAGCATCAGGAAACTTTGATCTATGAGTAAATGGGTACAGTTCAGGTTTTTGTCCAGTTTTTTCATATACAAAGTGTAAACGGCTTCCTGACTGACCCAGTCTGTGAAAATTCATGTTCTGAGCAGTTTAGGTAGTACGCCTTAAAACAGGGTCAGCAGGTAACTATGCCATCATGCTGGGTGCCATCTAACAACAACAACAACTGGAGCAGTTCATAGCCCTCTTTGGAGCAGACAGGACATGTCAGCACCTCCAAATCAGAATGGGGGGGGTTGTGTAAAAATGGAAAAGTTCATATACCATGCTAATGATGAGCACTCAGAAACAGAAGGACTCAGGCCATAATCAATCCAGTTCATCTCTGTTCTGGTTTCCACACTAAAACATGGAGGTGAAACAAGAACTGAGGTCTTTGGACAAAAAGTTCCTGGTTTACTGCCCGGTTAATCCTTTACATGCGTTAAGCAGCAACCACAAGAATGCAACAAGAAGCTGGAATTATATTTCTTTGAGTTTCCCAGCTAGGAGTCTACAACAGAGGGAAGGGTTTGGCAAGCCACAAGATTCTCAATCAGAGCTAACCCACAAAGTGAACAATCAGAGAAGGTTCGGTCAGTGAGGGTGCCTCCAATTACCCCACATGGGGGTGTACTTAACATACCTCCCTGGAAGGTAACCACAGAGAAGACCAAGAAGATACTAACGGGATTACATTCCTCAAATAGCTTGGGAGCACATGAGATTCCACAGGAGCAACAGGGGGTTGTTGCTGATAAAATAATAGTATGGTCTACCTTGCTGAATGTGTTACCATAAGTAATATGGTTCACAAAATGGATGAATATGTCCATTTGCAATAACTATTATTACACACACACACACACACAACTTCTATATTGTTCATAAGTGTGTAAAACCAATGAGCTAGAACAGTGTTGAAACATCTTGCATATACATACACAAATTTTGCATACATGTAAAAAGCTGTCCAAGGATAAATTTGTTCTATTTTCTCCCTCCTCATAATGTTTGACCCCCAGGTGCCACAGAGGGACAGCACATGCTCAAACACACCCCCTGCTGTGGAAGTGAGCCTCACTCCCCCAAATCCCATGCTGTAAACTGCCCTCACCACTGGATTACTGCCCAACCACTCTAAAAAGGGCCACATATACTAACTTGCTATAACCGACATCCATCACCTCATCCTTGAGCTCACAAAAGGCTCATTACAGTGACCGGGTCCATCTGTGTAATAATTTAAAAAAAACCTCGCTGGGCATTGAGTCATTTACGGGGTGTAAAATTCAAATGGAACTGATGACAGGGGTCTAAATGACAAGAAACCATTTTATTTCTAATAAAGTCATCAAATGCACAAGTATTTCTATTGTTTCATGCTGGCAACTGAATAAAATACCAAGTGCAAAGTCTGAAAAACATCTTTCATTTCTCAATCTCCCCAATACTGTAAATATCATGACAGAAAAGCATGAATGGCCTCAAAACCATTTACTTACTACCTTGCTGGTGAAATTCTGAAGATTTTGGCCAGTTGGAATAACAATTGACGCTGGGGGAGGAACGGGGGGACACAGACATTAAAATCCAGGGTGTTCAAAAAGACCATTCTTCTTCAGAACCAAGTTTATATGGTAGTTCTAAGTAGTAGCAGTAGTATCTGATAGCACTAAAATTTACCTGTGGGCTTATGAAGGGTCTGAGCATAGTTTGCAGGAAGCTGCAGAACAAAATTTGATGGATTGATGCCACCCGTCATAAAACCTTCCACTGCTTTTGACTGCATAACCTTAGATTCCCATAGCTACAAAACAAAAATAACATACAGCAGTTTCTTGGCTAACCCCAGTTCCAATTCTTGTAATTCACTTGACTTTATAATCTGATGTAACCGAGTCTATAATTTATGAATGACACTTCAAAACTTAGATGATCTCCTTTCTCAGGCAAATCCATTTCAGGCTGATTAGTGTACTGTTATCGAGGTACACTGAGAAACTCATGGGATTCTTGCCCATCTTCAGCGTTGTGTTTCCCGCTGCTGTTGTGTGACATGGAAGCAAAACTTTAAATCCATTTAAACAGCTATGTTGTGAAACCTTATACTATACAAAGGATTATAAAAAGTATGTGTGTGTGTGTATGTAATTTTTCTTCTAAAAAAATTTGAAGAAAAAAAAAATTGTGAACGTGTAATTTTTTTTTTTTTTTTTTTTTTTTTACACGGCAGCCATTTATTTGTAACGTTTATACAGAACGTGTTACCTGTCTGAGGTCGTCAAGCACTCGCTCCTCGATGCCTTCATCCTGAAACAGCTCGCGCACGCTTTCAATGACGTCATCAATTACAGAAATGTAGAGCTTAGTCTGAAACAGGTTGTGTCGTTGAAGACACCGTGTTATTGTAATGCAAGGATGCTCATTTTATATCTTTTTAACTTTGTAAATTTAATTAATTATGTTGACCAAAGAAATATCGTATGTCGTTGACACGTCTTCTAAAGTTTAGCAATTTATATTACACCTGCTAAATCCTCACGAAAGTTAACAAGGACCGACAAGTGTTATAGTGACCTACTAGCTAGCACAAATTAAAAACGGACTAACAGCCCAACTGAAAGTTCTATTAAATTACATGAAGCGTGTTAGTATGCGGTCAATGACTGGTAAATGTGAATTAGATACACTGGATATTGTGTTAAAAAGTTTCCTGGACTGTTCTTAGGCAGTTTACGAAAGCCAATAATTATATAATGTACATCTTTAGCCGATTCGAGTCACACTTACACCGCAGCTGCATAATTGAGAAATAAGGAGCCTAGCTATCGTAATGATAGAAAAATGTAATACAACAGGCAAAATACCGTTTATAAAAAAATTTTTAAAAAGTTTTTCATATACGTTTCTTCGACAGCCACTAGTTTCAGTACTTACAAAGCAAACGTCTTAGTTCAATAACCGTTTAACTACTTACAACAGTATTTGAATTTGACAACATTTTTGAATATTTCCTCGCGCCGTTCTTTCAAAGCGTGAATATTTCAAATATATCAGTTGTTGACTAAACATTCTACAGTTCCATTTCCATCAACAATTGTTTCTGTTGCTCTTGTTGCTTTGTAGCCCTATGAGAAAATGACTTACTTTGTACTGGGTTTGACGAGCCACAAGCCTTGCCTGTTTCTGCTGATCAGCACACCTATGCAGTCATTCTGCTGAATGTACGATGTTACTATAGGGCCTCTGCCAATGTTTAAAGGACATCCAGTTATTTTTAAGACATAACATTAAACGCGTGTTGATTTTATCAGCCTTCAAAAATCTGATGATCTTGAAACGATCCGTTCCTTTAATTAGATAATTTCTTTGGTTATCCTCCCGAATCAGTCAGGCCAGACAGTCAAACTGGTGTGTCGTTCCGTTTTATTTTTAACAAAGCAGCAGCACATCTCATATTAGTTCCGAACGTCGGTCAAACCGCGACTCTATAGCAAATCTGATTTGCGTTGTTTCTGCACAACATGAAATGGCACAGATTGTTTTCAGCATAGGTCGACCTGTCGATATCCTCAGTACCATTCTTCGTTGACTTCCTGCAGAAATTGTTAGATTATGTTCCACACATACGCAACTATTCATTAACTAACGACCTTGAAAATGCATAGTTCATGTTGAGAATGTGCAGCCTCGCCATGTCGTTTAATTAAAAATCGTTCTGGAAAAAGTATCACGTTGTACCGCCTGCACACCTCCACCTCTATATTAATGTAAAAGTTTTGTCGTGAAATTTTATTACAGTAATCAGGAAATCTGCTTATATGTATTGGTACTGTTGTACCATGTTTAACTATACCATGCATCATGTAACATATTACTTCTGACCAAACTGGATCTTCTCTTGAGGAACTCGTTCGTAGTAAAATTTCTGATTTACTTTCTTCACAATGTAATGGGGTAACCCATCCAGATTCAAACCTAGGTCCTCACAAACCACCCAAAGTTACCAGACAATAGGATTAATCCACTGTGCTAAAGACCAGCATACCTTGCTTGGGGCAATAATCAAGCCTCTTGTCCTGATTACTAAGCGTTTTTACCGTAGCAGTTCAGACTCTGCTATGTCAATGTTTTCCACATTCATTCTCCCTGTCAGATAGCCATCTTCTTTGAGATTAAGCATGTCACTAAGTACAAAAGCAGCAATGCACCTCAGACTCAAAGCCACAATGTTCAGGCCCATAATCCATTGATCTCACCACACTCCTTTAAAACTGAATGAATGTCAATGAATGTACTCATGTTAGCTGGTAGTGCAATTTATAGTTCCAAAGAACAAAAAAAAAAAGTGTGCAGAGAACAAAAGAGGAAGGAAAAATCCAAAACAGTACTATGGAAACTGTGCCGTTCTTTCCAGGTTTACCAGAATTTTGTAGTTATTCTTAGCCAAGCATGTATGGGGATTTTTCAGCTGCTATGACACATGATTGCGCTTGTGCCAAACTTATACAGTCGCATTTCTCTTTTCCTGGCACTGCACAGATTACCGCCATGTCAAGCACGGCAGCAGCATGACATGTACGAAAACGAAGGTGGCAGGCTGTGACCACGTATTGCCCAACCGTCAAAATAAATCCCATCAGAGTGGTGCAACAGCCTATCAGAGTTATACAAAAGCAGAAGTAAGGATACAATGGAATGTTCATGAGCTATGGATTAAAACTTCAAACAATATAGTGAATACACACGCCCATCATTCTGCAATTTAACACTGCTCACATTCCTTATAAATACCGTTGGTTTCAACAAGTTAAGGTGCAATGATTGTTGAATATGGCGTCCAAGAAGCTGTATTTATGGATAAAACTACTTCTTATATTGGTGGATGTATCACTGTGTTGTGCAGTCAGATTGCTTTTGTAATTCAGTCTCAATCCACTTCTTCTCAATCTCCACCTGCAAAAGGAGAGAAGAGCTTAATCTGAAACATGTACTTATATCACCATCAAAAGGACCCTCAGATGCTGATTACCTAGTCCTCAATTCAGTTAAAGAGGCTTTCATTGCTGACCAGATAAAATATGTAATTTACATAAAATTTTAAAGTATAAAAACAATATCCAGATATGAATATAACAATATAATAGTGTTTCCCTGTAACATTTGTAGCTAATGCTTCCCAACTATTAACAAATATTTAGTAGAGTTGTTTAAAGTGACAGCTAGACATTGCACCCTTACCTGACAGTGAAAGTATGCCTTTGTCCCTACATGTTTCTGGGGCTGGATGTCACTCTCAGTGCCCAAGGACTTCACCCTGGTTCGAGACACTACCGCCTCGGCCAGTTCAAATTCCATAGTGATGAACGGATACCAGTCAGTGGGAATCTCCTGGTCTGAACCCAGTTCCAGTTTGCAAGAGAGAGAATGTGGATGATCGAATGCTGTGGAATATGAAATATGATCAATAATGTTAACATTTGACGTGAATTTACAGACTAATTTACAGACTAAAGAACAAAAGTACGTACCAAATACCAAGTAACCCTAGTGGTTATGATGTTACACTCATAATCTACAAGTTGCTGGTTCAAGTCCCAGGAAATGCCCTGCCACAGTATATTAGAGAAAGCATTTTAGTTTTACCTCATTCAACAAGATACACAGCCACAGAAACGTGTGAAAACCCATAAGATGGTATGCATCACAGTCATCTATATACCTGCAGCTGTGATAGCTTTCAGATTTAAATAAACTCTACACTTTGATGCTATTTCAGCTTCCTGCATTAATGAATAAGCCTGAGTAGTGCTTCCCGTACAGAAGGAAAACACAAAATCTTCTTTACAGGCCACTCACCAGTGTTCTTTGCTGGCAATCTATCAATTCTCCAAACAATGGCACTGTAGACATTCTCATACTTGACAGTGCCTATGGACACTTGCATGACAGGCTGGGAATCTGCTGTGCTGATTGAGCCTAGACAGGCATTTCGATTCATTCGAGCCTTCAGTGACTTCTGTCTCAGCAAGGCCACTGTGCGCGACACCTTGACCCAGCCCTCTGGCACTGGTATCCGAATAAGAACATTTTCACAAGGCAACGGGGCTTCAGCATTTCCATCAGAGGAGGCAAAAGAGGACGATAGGTTGAGGAAGGCCTGAAGCTCAACATAGGCCCCTTGAACAGTGACCACAGCCTTAACAGACAAGGGCAGCTCACTACCAACAATGGACAGCGTCTTGTACCGCACGAGCTCCACCCTGCAGGCGTCTGGTGGAGAGAACTTCACCAGCCGGGACTTCTGGAATTCAGCGTCATTGACACAGCTATGAAAGTGGTAGTCTGCAATTTCCATCCACAGCCCCTCTTCCTCTGATCCATATGCTGGATTCCTGTGAAGCAGCTGCTGATCATTAAGTGCAAGGAAACATTCAGCAGCCCCATTGATGAAGGCCAGACAGTAGATGTGACTCACGGCCGACCTCTCCAGCAAAGTCCCATCTTTGTCCAGCTGCACCCAGAGATGGTCGACAATTTTCAGCAATAGCTCTTGCTCTTCATAGTGGCGTCGTTGCTGGGAGACCATGGGCAGCCTCATCATCTCCTCCTCCAACGACAACACAAAGTCCTCCATGTCTCTGTGCTCCATCGTGCCAAACTTGAGAAGCTGCTCAGCCTCTGGCTCATGCGTCACCTCTAGCCTTGGGTGGTACCGCCGGCGCTCCGTATATGACACATGCTCTAGTTTGACTGTTTGGATCTTGCGTGGCTCATGGTAACTCTCCAACTTCGGGGCTGACAGCCGGCAGTGCAGGTGCAGCTGGAACTCCTTGAAGGGCTTTTCCAGGCCCTTCTCATAGTACATCTGCAGCACCCCACCAGGCAACAGGCACAAGTAGATGGGCCCCCACTGTCGGGAGGACATGCGGTTCTTTCGCTCAGGAATTCGGAGCATCATGGGCCAGCCGTCCCTGCACTGGCTGCGAAAGAGACCCTGTGGTACAAAGGCTTGCGGGCCCCACCGTTCTTCACCTTTCAGCCTTTCGACACTCGCCAACACACATCCTCCCCCTCCCCCAGCCTGGCCCCCCTCTTCACCTCCTTCTTCTCCCTCAGCACGCAGACGCTCCAGCTTCTGACAGATGTAAGAATACGAGTTCTGGATGTGGTCTGGAGGTGGCCCATAACCATCCTTGGTCCTGATGAAAAACCGGGGTAAGCTGGAACCAGAGTCAGAGTCTGAGGAAGAGCCACCCGACTCAATACGTCCATCATTCCAAAATGGGCTCAAATGACCTGGATCGTCCTGGAAAGCTGGAAATGAGCTCCACCCACCAGACTGAGGGCTACACTGTTCAGGGGCTGGTGACGGCAGCGTAGCTGTAGAGGCGCTGGAAAAGCTGCGGCCGACACTCTGACTTCCCAGGGGGCCACAAGGAAACAAGGAAGACCCAGCAGGAGACTCCCTCACAGGTGTGCAGAGGGGGGTGTTACTGGGCACACATGAGCTCCCGTTGAAATTAAAGTGCATCTGCGGCGAGTCCAGAGGACTGGGAAAATTCCAGGATGGGTCACTTCTGGAAGGCAGCATTAACTTTAGCCCATTGGGCCTGGGCACTGACCCAGAGCCAGCCCCAGGAGACCGAAGTGGTTTCTGCGTTGGCGAGAGTGGGGTGCCCTCATCCTCAAAGGTTACCCAGTTAGGATGATTGGTGGAACACATGCTGGTAGATCGGCTTCGTCAAACACGTGGCTTCTTCTGGGTTCACTTGCATGTGCCACAAGGCATCAGACTGCTGGAAATGAGTGACAGGAAAGCACGTTTTAGATTTTTAAATATCACCAATAAATTCTGAAATTCATACGTTCAATAGTTCAGTAACCACTAATGCGACTCTGGCAAAAAAAAAAAAATCCTATCGTGTAAAAAGAAGCTTCATAAATCTTTTCAATTGTTTTTCCCTAATGTTTGCCGCCATCTGGTGGTAATCGATGGAAGTGCTAATAAAACGGTCGAATGTCTTGTACATTGCCTTACCATGCTGTTTTTCATATTCTGGTTAAAACTCGACTTTGTGTGACAACATAATGATCTGACCTTCACATTTAATCAACCAATGACATAGCCCTGAAAAGCACTGTTGATATTGACCAGTCACAAGAATGCTGTATATTGCAAAATGGCATATTTCACAATTCCACAAAGATACAGCATTTGCACAGCAGTTCAATTAAGCAACTGCTCTTTTATTTAATACCGCTGCATGATTACAATTTGGCCACGACTTTGACATGGCACTCAGTCACTGAGAGGCCGTGGGCAGGAAACACCCTGCCCATACAGCAGCTGGAAGATGCTCACAAGAGACCATAAGATTTCCCTCTCAACAGCATGAAAAGTTTCAGACTTTATTAAACCACTCCATATTGAGCTTTAATTTGTAGTATTCCCCCTCCCCTGTTATCTGAACACCCAAAATACTTCAAGTGGAAACATCTGGCTAGAAAAGCACAAACCCTAAGCTTGAGGGAACTCGGATTAATTAAAACGGAAGGGGGGAAGAATTCCATAAACCTTTTCATAACCACTTTCCCTGCGCTGAACTCTAAGGGTTAGTGCAGCAGAGAAGGGGTGTGATAGAAAAGGATTAGAATAGCAGCCTGAATCAGCTGATTGCTGCTGAGTAATGTCTGCTTCTCTGGACTGGGAAAACCTCACCTCAGCTTTTTACTGTGGTAGGCTCCTGCTGTTTATGGCACTCCACAGAGCTGCATTTTGTCACAGTTTATAAATGCTTTTCATAGCACCCTAAAAGCATAAAACAACTGATGGTTACAGAGCCTAGATGCGACAAGGATAGCCTACATCATCACCAGTCTGGATGCAACAGAAAACTGGTCTGCACTGTGTGGCACTGGCTACTAGTTTTAGACTTATCTATAGTTCACAGCTAACATTATATCTATATATAAAGTATTTATAGTGCAGACATACAGTACGAAAATGTACATGTTTCTCCCTGTGACAAAAATCTCACATTTAAGCTTAATAGATTATTACAAATGGGTGGTGGTATCTTCTGTGCAACTCTGGCAGTAAAGGCAATGAAGAGACACCACTGCAACCAATTATGGAAGACGCTGTTTTCTCAACGACAATCCAGGATGCTACACACAGCCTAGGGCAACAACACAGTTTTATCTGGACAACAAGAGCAAGGGGCAGCTATGTTCATAACCAGGACTCCTAGGCTATAATCATCATCATTGATGTCACAGCTTGTACTTCCTGCAGCAGACAGTCTCAGGGCTGACTGTCAGGGTACAAGAGACTTGAAGGAGAAGGGTGGCCCTGGTGGGAAAAGTCACTGCAACATCCATAAAGAATGCATACTCCAAAACTCCCATCAGCCTCCACAAGGTGGCACAAGTGTAACCTCCATTGCTTCTTCAGCTATAAACCATCAGCCTTGAAGGGTCAGCTCTAGACTTTGAATCCGGTGGGTAATGCAGAAGAGCAAAATACTCTGAGCTGCAGTGAAAATAATCGTGTCCTACATTTTTTTCTCTGCCTCCCCAGGGTCATAACTGCATCATTTGGCAAAGGGACCCTAGACTACCCAGGAGAAAACATTTCCGTTCATCAAAGTGCAGACAAACACAGACCTGTCCATTGGAAGAGCAAAACAGTCATTTTGGAGTAGAAGAAAATACTTCTCTGCACCAAAAACTGCTAAAAATAAATGTTGTGATTATTTGTAAAGAAAGAATAGTCCAACATTCAGTGTACCATAACAACTTCCAGGCAAATGACTGACATTTGACATTGATGCTTGAATTGGCAGGGACAAACAGAGGTCACTAGTGAAGTAGATGCTGCAGTTTTTCCAAGGCCTAACAGACATTCCCAGCATTTTTTAAGCACAATCATCAGTAGGACAGGAAATTCCAGGCCTCTGCTCACTTTAGTGCACACACAGGCAGTACACATATTGTAGGGACACACACACACACACACACACAGCTTAATGAAGCTTCAATGACAGGTTGTATCCCATCTGGAATTTTAATGGAGCTGTTTTTAGTTAAAGCTTGCAGCCCCAGCTGACTTTGAATAAGCATAGCCAAGCGGTTTACTATCTGCATTTTTGCAAACCAAAAATGCATAAATCTATGTTGCTGTGTAGCAAACAAATGTCTGTACATTTGACAAAAATTCAACACGGACCATCAGGGTAAAAAAGGCACCACAAACCACAAAAGCTACATATTTAACTTAAATCTTAATTCAGGCTACAGTTTAATTTCCAAAATAATTTGTTGTCAAAAAGAAAACATTTTCTTTAGTGAAAGGCAGTGTGCTATCCAGTGCTGCTCTCATTAAAACTTAAAGACTATTTAAGTGTTGCATCAAGCAGTACCTCGAGCACAGTAAGAACTAACATTACATACACAGCACTGCTTTTACAACTGAAAGTATAAAGGTTTATTTTCATCTTACTTGCTCTCTTATCAAACTGTATAGTGGCTTTCAACAGTATACATTTGGTGGTTAAATCCCAACCCCTCCCCTCTGTATTACACAGTGTTCCTTCACAATGATGCTGCTTACTCTCATTAACTATAAAGGTCTTTCTGAAGGGGAAAAAAGTCTGATAGAGATTGTTGTAGTTGATGGTTACAGAACACCTTAAGCAATAAGTGCAGCAGTTGAAACAAACACCAACACTCCAGCCCTGTACATTACACTGTATGCAGAATAAAAGTCATTCTGCTCCCATACATTACACCATATAGAGTATAAAACACACAGAAGCACTCTGCCACTGTACATTACCCCATATATTTTCCACTAGCACTTGGCATCAACAAAATCATCCTTTTGTGCGTATTTACTGGTCTGCTATTTGTAAAATATGCCGCATTGCTTTTAGCAATTGTGTGTCTGGGTTGACCTAGGATGAAAATTCACATATGTGACAGACTCAAAAAACTTAAATTGTCAAAACAACACTCCTCTCAGGTTTGGGGTAATGGAGATAAGATCGAAAAAACCTCACCTATCGATAAAGCGTAAACGAAGAGTTTGAATGCAGAATTTAAAATACATTCGGTCATAAATCCTATTCCAACTCGCTCAAATCGACATTTCCTTCAAAAACGGAGTTAAGCACTGCTGTCTAACAGCATCCCAACAAAACAGAGCGAAAGCATTACACAAAAGAGAGTTGAGTTTAATGTTATCCAGGGATGCACTAAAATAAGCAAAAGTAGTAAACAGAAAATTCATTAACTCAGATCAGTTATGCAAGTAATACATTAAAATTTTAATTACTGAAACGAAAACAGATTTGTCCGTGTAAACGCTTCAGAACAGCCATTATTGTCATTAAAATGTACAATATACAACAGCAATAATAAACACGTTGAAAAACTGCACGATCCCTATAATAGGAGAGAGTAGATGAGTCGGCTGCCCTGTCGCTTTGCAGTGCTGGCACTGCGGTTCTAATTCTTCAAAGCGTAAAATGACTGAAGGACTGGCTGTGCCGGTGATTACCGAGCGCATCCCAGGAACCAGAGCGATGCCTTTAACAGGACTGCTCATGGGCATTTAAAAGAATGCGATAACGTCTTACAGCGGACTGAATGTCTGCGCATATTTCTTAAAACAGTTTTCAGAACTGTCCTGTTGAAAACGGGGAAGTGGAATTATATATCGATTACTTTATTTATTTTTTACAGAACTCAGAGTGCTGAAGTCGACAAAAAAAGTTTTATGTCCAAAAATGCATTATTCCGACTAAGGCGTTAAATGCCAGACGAAATCGACTTTACCGAAGTGCTTAATTGTAAAAATATAAGTCTACTGCCGCAGTTATAGTACAGTATATAATATTTGCTTAACGTGGGTAGAAGAGACCAAAACAAACAATGTATCCAAACGTACCGATGGCAATTCCTGGTGAAGTTCGAGTAAAGTGAGTTTTAAAACAATTATCTACTCTTTCACCACAAAAAACACGAATAACTATACTCACGTAGCACTTTTTAGGACATTAAAAGCTGGAGCCCGTTTGGCATCAGCTCATTGTCGACGCAATTGCCCCGTTTTCTTGGGAAGCTCAGACAAAATGGCAGAGTGTGTATCCTTCTCCCTCCCTCTTGCTGATGAGTCGAGCTAACGGGAAGGATCAGGCTCTGCAGGCTTCAGGGCTGCGAAATAATCACAGTACACATAACTATGGAGACCTTCTCTTCTCAGAAGAACTCGGCTAATGACGGTGCAATTTGCCTTCAGTCCGTGTGTTTACTGCTTATGTGCGGTGAAAGCAGCGCTACGTGAGGAGCACAGACTGTGGCGAACTTTGGCATGGAGTGTGATATCCCGTTACTTTATGATCGTCTACTTCTAACGGGCTGTAAAAATACATTCGGGCGTCATTTGATATTGTTTTAAAATACGACCTATTTTACCAACTTCCAACTATTAAGAAATGAAAATTGAACACAACTATGGTCGTTGAGTGGACGCGTAGTAACGACAGATTCTGAACCTAGCAATCAAGGTAATTTAAACGAAATTAAATATCTGATTATTAAGGAATTCGCTGAACTGTTACAGATGTGGCGAAGTGTGTGCGCGGCAACACGTGACTGATTTGACAATCCAATCAAATGTGCAGCTTAACACTAACACGTTTAATGCAAATTCAGAACTGCTGACTCATGACACAAACGACGTTGTGTTATTGTTATCGTCTGGAAGTCGAATAATGTCAACTGGATTTCTTTTTAAAAAAGAAATCAAGTTGACATGATTCAACTTCCAGACAGTTCCACTTGGATGTCTTAGGATCTTCCTCGACATGTTATTATTACCCCCCCTATCCACAATGGAAAGATTAGACCTCTATAAGTACACATGTTGAAGCAAAAGCAAAATATACGTAATATGATACACTAAACAAAATCATAACCATTCTGTAGGACAGCTAAATGGTACTTTCTAGTCGCGATGTCTTGAGTTTATTTCGCTTTTTTTTTTTTAGTGTATTTGAAAGAAAATGCTATTTTCTCCGACCATGATGTCCCTTCGTTCAGCTGCCACACACACTGTTCTGATGACAGAAACGCAGCAGAACGGAGATCAGGAGTCGATGTGAACTGAGTGTGTGAACTAGTCAGTGTGAACGCTCCCGTCTTGCTTCCAATGTGGATTGGGGGTTACAGTTAAATGTATAACTTTAATCATGAAAGTTGTGTAGATAATTCTGAATTCTTTTACTCCAAAGTGGGACTGTGTAGATGTAAATCCAAGAACGGATGGAAACATTTAGGAGTTCTATCAGAACCTCGTGATGTACGACATCCGTTCGCTTCCTGACGTCATCACTACCTTGTTTGTTGTTAATCTGTTAGGATCTGTAATTTCCTGCTAACATGGAATACTGTCAATGTTTGTCATTTAAAACAAACAGCACAGACAGGCTGGTTTTGTGCCAAGACTGTAAATAAATTCTCAGAGTAAATGATGCCAAGTGCAGTTGTATGCAACCGAATGAACAATTACATTGAGGAGACGACCCAGAGATACCGCTCCCTCCAAATATTGGTTTAGTTAGCATTAATTATGGCAATTTTATGTAAAAATAATATAGCCTCATAATTATCATCTTTTCCACTGCTGTCCACTGCTCCCTTCAGTGGAAGGGGTTAAATGCAGAGAACAAAACTCAGTGTGACTTAAGTGTAACGTGAATATGCACGCAATGACAATAAAAGCTGATCGTTATGAGAAATAACTTAGTATTATGGTTATACACCCTATATATTAGGACAAATGCAGGATTTGTACCTGTAAAATAACAAAGCCTAACATTACTAAAATACATTTTTAAAATGCTGTGTATGATTCTGGTCTTTCATTGTCACATATACATACTAATACCTTCCAGTTTATGGTGTAACCCTAAAATCAAATTTTCCTCACAAATTCATCAACCTTGGGGGGGGGGGGCTGTTTTGCAAAAACTTTGTTCTGCTTTCAGGGTGCCTCATAGTCACATTTTCTCTCCACATCTCCTGGCAGAATGACTCATGGGAAATTAGATCCTACTTTTGGAATAGAGGGTGTGTACAGGGTGGTCTTGTCACTGCACAACCCCTCCACCCACATACCTTTTATTCAGCGTTACGGCCATAATTACAGTGCAATGCGAAAGAGGTGAAACTATCAATTATGTGCAACAAAATGTGGCTAGAAGATGGGCAGACCTTCTGGGGCCATATTCCATCACCACTCTGGAGGCATGAACAGAGACAGCAAAAGCTGATCTGAGATCTGTGGGTGCTAGTTACTGTCACGTGTGGGTGTGGAGGAGGCAATTATGCAGTGTCTGCAGAAGACCCAGCACAGTATTCACGAGTGAGCAGAGAACAGGGAGAGTAGCAGGGGTCTGGGTTTTCTATCTGTCATTCCACAAGTCCTACATGTCAGTGCCCCAGCCTTCACCTGGGGAACCTGTCAGCTCATCCTGACATGAACTCATGTGACTTAGCTATCATGTGCCGTAATTATCATGACATACTCAGCCTACTGGAAAGGTTTAACCAAAATGCAGAATATCAATTAAGGTACAAAAAAAATTTAACAGGACATGACCACAAGTACATGAAAATGGAGATTAAAAGTAGCTCTTTGAGGTCACTGATATTAACACTTGTTCTTATATGTTTGTCTCAGAGATACGAAATGGAGTTTTGCCTGTTTCCCCCATCACCTACATTACAATTTTAACTAAGTAGTAATTTTTGAAAGGCCTGAGAATTTCTGCCATATTCTTACCCATACCAATGAGGCTAAGCTGACTGAAATATTTAGCCACCTGAACACAAGTTTGGTCACACCCAAAGCCTGTTAAACTGCTGGAGAGTGAAGGAGAAACAGCAAAAGCGTGCTCAGCACATGTGGGAACACCTTCAGGACTGCAGCTAAAGCATCTCAAGTGAATATTTAATGAATCTTGAGAGAATGCTGAGTTCACAAAGCTGTAATCAAGGCAAGAGATGGCTATTTTTAAGACTCCAGAATATTATGGTTTTAGATTTTGTCAATGCTTTTTTTTTTTTTTTTTTTTTGCTTGCTGCATAATTCCATGCACTTTCAGTTTTTAAATGTACAACGTTTAAATGAAGTTACAACTTTAAAGATTAAGCTTAGTGATTTAAACTTAGGAGGACACTGAAAACCTTATACAGAACAGGCATACAGCATTTTTTCAGTCAGTGAGTCAGTGAGTCAGTGTGTGTGTGTGTGTGTGTGTGTGTACTTTCACATTGCACAGGATACACTAGTTTTGAATTACCCTTTTGCTGGATAATTTTCTGAAACTCCTTCCAAAAAGTTGCATCAGTAGGACACTGACCCACACACACCGAAAGCCAGCCCATGTTTCTGTGATATGCCCAAACGGTGCAACCTACACAAACTCTACGTTTGGAATGAAGAGAGGAGGGGGGACATGGTTATTCCATGTTAAAGTCTTAATGGGTATTAAGTACAAGTTAGAATGGCCAGGACCAATCACAGCTGCATAAACCAAAATGATCCCCTTCCCTTTATCAAACTCTACCCTCATATAATCAGGTAAGCCATCCCCATCTTCAGCTCAAATACTGGAATTTTATAGAAGCAATTAATTTCTTAAAAAATCTGCCTCTAAACCTCTGAATTGTCACTCTATGCACTGAATTAAATTATTTCTTCAATTATGTACATTTCAGTTATGCCTGGTTGTGTTTAAATTACTAATATTACCAAAGGTAACCCATCCAAGCAAAGCTAGAAAGAGAAAAGACCACTTCTTTGGTCCAACACGCCCACCGGTTTGTATACAATTAATTCATCTCCATTTTGGATCTTTAAAACCCTATAATTTATGGGGATAACGTAACTGAAATGCAATTCAAAAACAGGAAAAAAAAGCAAAAGACTGACCGATTCACTTTTTACAATTTATGTTAAATTTATGCAGTCATCTCAGCAGATGCACAAGTCGTAAGCGTAATAACACAACACTGGAAGACTGAGCCGATTTGGGCTCAAAGTCTATTACGAGTTAAATATAGCAAGACCCATTCTGTAATGCATACAGCTTTCTCACACTTCACAGTATGATTATGTTCACCATTTTCAGGACGCATTATTGGTTATGAACATTTCAGCTAAACAAAACCACACTTTTACTGACGTCATTACAGAGAACAGACACAATCTTGTTTTACATTAAGAAATACAGGAACTTTTTTTTTTTTTTTTTTTTTACAGAAATCCCTATACTTTGTGTTTCGAATTAACTGAAATGGACTGTGGATGAATAGTGTGCCTTTTAAAGTCTTTTCTGATGGAATCTTCTCAGTGCGTACTTTTTTTTTTTTTTTACGCGTGTATAAAACTTAGAAACACATTTTTGGGCGTTTTGTTTTGATTCCCGCCCTGTCTATTCCTACTCTCACCAGTCATCCCCCAAAACTTTGCCAGGACAATGAGGCTCTACTGCCATGAGCCCATTTTACATCTGAACAGGGAGACCCACATGGGACATCGTGCCACAGGAGGCAGACTGCACACTGTTCAGGTGTACAGTCTATCTCCTCTGGACAGGGTACTTCTAATTCCCCATACTAAACGTTTACAAAGTCACATCTGTGCCATGATTAAGATTTTAACATGATTAAGGTTTTAACTTGAATCATCTTACAGACAGACCAGCAATAAGTCACTTTTCATCTATGCTTTAGATACACTCCCTCTGCTTGAACTGCTCTCTCCCCCGCCCCCCCTATTTTCTCTCTCTCACTCACACACACACACACACACACACACACACACTTCCAGCTTCCTGCAGATGTGTTCTTTCCAAGGCATGATCTCCACACTCTGACATGGGCCAGGCATTCAGGGTGATGCTTCTCTCATTGCTCCCAAAATCTTTCCTCCTCATCCTCATCTCCCAAGGCTCACGGCTGAGCAGATGCTTCCTGCCTTCACAGGAAGTACTGTACAACCACAGTTTATATTTGCACACAGAGATGGAAAAAACAGTTTCTTCTGCCAGAGAGCCACATCAACTCATCAAGCCATTTGACACTGATGCAAGTTTCAACTGCCTGCTCTGGTTACCCTGCAACTTTCTGGCAATTGTGTGAGGATGGCGCTGGACAGGTCCCCAGTCCTCTTTGCTTCTTGGCCCACGTGGGTGTCCTAAAAGGGCCGCCATCCAAGGCCAGCTTATCGTCCCTTGTTCTTTTTAGAATTTCCCTGAAATCAGTAAAGGAGAGTTTATTTTAAACAATGACAGTTAAGAAAAAAATCTCAGGGTTTCACACAGGTTTTTTTCAAATCTGCTAGGAGGGAGTGGAGTCTTGCCCAGGTTGACTTTGATAAACAACACCACTGGTAGTCCTCTTGTCCAGCAAGAAATTCTGGCTCATTCAGATTCCATGCAGGTGCATTTAACAACCACTGTGAGCCTGCCCCTGCTGTGTCCAAAATGAATGTCGTCTTTGTGTGCAGACCCCAGGGACAATGGAGAGAAACTGACTGCATGCGTACACACACACACACACACACACACACACACACACACACACACACACACACACACACACACACACACACACACACACACCCTCCTCTTTTATCTTTGTGTGTTTAAGACCTCCAATGCTTTCTTTTGACTCCCTAAACCACTTTCCCAGACATTTGCTGCCTGCTCTTTTCCCTTTCAGCCCCTGATGACCACACTCCCACATCTATTTTGGGATGACCTTGTTTTTTGTGCTCAACATGTCAGAAGTCATGCTCTTCAAACAGCACCACGGTATCTCCTTCTAGAAAACAAACTGCGCTCCACAATGCTTCAGACACACAGCCTAACTAACAGCACCCGTGTTAGACGATACGCAAGCGTAATGGAATGTCATTAAACACTCCAAGGAGACGCATCACTTTCTCGTAGCTGCCTCCTCGAGTTACGCGCTTTCACATTGTCAGCAGCGTGGGATGTGCACACGCGCGTGTGTGGTGGGACAGGTACAGCTCCGCACCTTGCTGCTTAGCTTCAGCGTGTCGATCTCCTCTCTCTGCTTGCTCAGAGTCTCGTTCATGCTGCACAGGTGGTCGCTCATCATGCTCAGCTGGTCCTCGTAGCTCCTCTTTGTAGTCGTCAGCTCGTCCTGCCCAGGTACAGGGAGAAGAGGAAAGAGCTCAAAAAGTGCTGCAGAGAGACGGGGCAATCTGGCCACGGTCAAACCCATACGGGCTGCGCTGCCGTACCTGTAATCGGGAGATGTTCTGATTGGCCTTCTTCACCTCCTCTGTCAGGGTCTCTCGCGATTTCTCAGCGAGGCCTAGCCGTTTGGCCAGGGCTCGGCACTGGGTGGGAACACAGCAGACACATGGCGTTTCTCTGCTGGAATAACACTGCTGTGCCGTACCAAGCTGTGCTATTCCACTACACTGTTTGCTATACTGCACCATATCAGACTGGCCCAGGTAAGAGGCAAGACCAAAGCAGCCCAGCTTCCACCTTCAGCTGTGCTCAAGTACGTCAATTTGATGTGATTGAGAAGGATGTTTGTTTGCCTGACTGCAGGTGCCGTATTTCATTTTTAAGTGAAGACTTTTAGCTTTACATTTAATTCAAGATGGAAAGCACACATGCAAAACTGTTGCTATAACATCACTGTAGATTAAGAGTGTGCAAGAATACTTTGTATTGGGAGGAGTGGAAGAGAAAGGTTGAGCGGTCACTGACAATGCAGTTCAGCTTAGCTACCATGTTATTATTTTTACTTTAATTGAGAAAAACCCTATTCAAATTTGAATATTTGATGCTTGTAGATTGTTATTTAATGCATAACACTACAATTGGCACAACAAGGGGACTTTTAGCTGTTTGGTCTAAGGAGAAATTACAGTGTGACTTGGAAGAGTAAGTCAGAAAGGAAAAAGAGCTAAGAATAAAAAGGCTCAAACTGTCAAAACAAAAGCACTGCATAAGTAACAAAAGGAAAGAGTTGGGGGGGGGGCACACAGAATGGTAACTTCCATTAATTGACACACCATGAGTGAGGATTATGCATATCATCACTCCAAAAGGCATCATTACAAATACACACAGATGTTAAGAGGAAGAGGATATGAGAAGAGCTGGTGTTAAAAAAGGAGGTTAAAAAACAAGTCATCCTCTACAAGAAACACCATTTATTAACACAAAGAGGCAAAGGAAAGGGAAAAGGAAATGGCCCAGGTGCAAAAGTGACGCAGCATCCTTTCTGTGGCCAGCTCTCACCTCGGAGTGGAAATGCACAGCTTTGCTGTCAGACACCTGTAGCTGGACCGTGAGCTCCCCAATTCTTGACATGTAGTGTGTTTTTATGAGCTGTTCCCTGGACTGCTCATCTCCCACCTGCACAAAGGAACAGCAATGTGTACAGTGATTCACAGAGGCAGTATCTTACTCCTGAAGGGTAGAACATTCTCACTGCAGTCCAAACACATGAGGGGGGGGGGGGGGCTAAAGACTGATAGTTTAAAAATAAGAATTTTTAAAAATCCATACTGCAGTGAGCTATTTTAAAAAGAGGGTTATCAGCAACCCATGACCCTGGACAGGATAAGTGGTGGGTGACTGATTGATAGATTGAAGGATGGATTTTCAACATTTTGATGAGAATGCATAGGTTAAGGACACGATTGACAACAATGCCTTTTCTACCAAGGGTGCAAAAAGCATCCATCACGACTGACACACCATCACCATGACAATGACAAACTGGTCATGTCAGCAACATGGGAAAAAATGAGAGCACTTACATCTTTGGTACTAGGTGTCATGGTCAACATGCCAATCTGGGAAAACAGAGAAGAAAGACAAATGTAAGGCCCCTTGTAGAATGAGCAGAAAGCAAAGATGAACAATGAGTTGAGGGAGGGGGCACAAACAAGGTCCACAGTCAAAGAAATAGTGGCAATAAAATGTAATTAATGGTTAATTAAGTAGATAATAAATAAGATGACTTTAGCGATCTTAGCAGCCAGCAGCACTATGTGTCTGTTGTAATAAACTGCTCCAGTAATTTTGCATCGCCTGCAGGTTAGACCTTGATGACATCAGAGTTCATTAAAGAGGTCTGTGGCCCACATTTCCCTTGCTCATGCCTCTGGACTCCATTAGAGCAAAAAGTGTTGATTAAAACCAACAACACAGCAAACACACAAAAACACTGTCCTGTAAAGCCAGAAGAAGGTTATGTAAATCAACCATTTTGGGTGAACAGAAATGGAAAACAGCTTTACTTTCAGTGGACTCTTGCAACACTTGAGGGCCAGTACAAATATGGCTTCTACATTTTTAGCCTTAATAGAGGGAAATGCTGTAAACCGATTTAAGACGATAGTGTCTGCGTGTGCACGCGTGCACGAACATGCGTGTTTGTTCCCCTCACGAACCAGGCTAGCAGACTGAGCGATGTCCTTCCCAGTAGCTTTCTCTTCTTGCTCTGCCTCTTCCTGGCTCGCTGGCGTGAAACTGCCCTCGCCATCGAGACCAAGGGAGGCATGACCATGGCCCAGCACAGCGGAAAGCTGGGCCTCCAGTTCGGCGATCCGCTGGTTCTCCTTCTCTAGGCGAACTCGTCCCAGCTGCGCCTCCAGCAGCCAGTGCTCCTTCTCCTGCTCAAGACGAGCGATCTTCTCCTGGCTCTGCTGAACCTGTGCGAAGGAGGGCCAAAGGGTGTTGTCAAGGTGGAGCAAGAGAAGAACTGACCTGTTTCAACTGGACTCACCTGACAGGGCATAAGAAGGTAGAGGTGAAGTGCAAGAAAACATAAGAGACAGGGATGGGATGTACAGCACCTTTTAATATGGAGAACTTTAGCCTATATACCGCCCTTTACAAAGTACTGAAAACACATATCACGAACAATATAAAGACAAAACTAGCTTCTACAGCCTATGACATGATGCTAAAGGTTATGTGCATGTAAACCCAAGGATCCCAAGAGCAAAAAATGACAGCAAGTACTCGACCTGACTAGGACCAGTAAATATTCTTCAACAGATCGCTACAAAAGGATAAAGATGGCAGCATAGCAGCTGAGCCAGTGTTAACCACAAAAATGACGGGAGTAGAAGGGAGCAACGAGACAGAGACAGAGACAGAGACAGAGAGAGAGAGAACCAGAAAAAAATACACAAGGCACCTGTTGGGCCAAACCCTCCCGGCTTTCTGTAGAGCTGGTTAGGATGCGGCGGTTCAACAGCGCCTCCCTGTACGGCACAGACTCGGGCCGGGGCTGCAGGGGTCCGGAAAAGCAGAGAACACATGGACACAGTGAGCGGGAATACAGGACTGCGGTTGACTCACGTTTCTCACTTCCTCATTCCCCCCCCCCCCCCAACCCC
>JABJVR010000035.1:4500414-4528192 GCA_025773905.1 Chitala chitala
ACAAATCTGCAGCAACTGCGTGATGCTGTCATGTCAATATGGACCAACATCTCTGAGGAATGTTTCCAACACCTTGTTGAATCTATGCCACGAAGAATTAATGCAGTTCTGAAGGCAAAAGGGGGTCCAACCCGGTATTAGCAAGGTGTACCTAATAAAGTGGCCAGTCTGTATATGTTCCAAACCTAAACAATGCGATTTTTTTTCTTGCGATTTCAGTTAAGTACATTTGCAAAAATTCTAATGATATATCATTAAAATGATCACGCTAGAGTGTGTGATGAAATTACTGGGCCGGATGGTTCATGGAAATTCCATATTTAGTAATGCTGATATCATCATCTTGCTCAACTGAAGCACTCGGTTTCATTGGCTGATCAGCTGTAGTGGTGCGAAGCTGTCAGGTCTGGTCACCTGAAGACACAACAGAAAGTTTTCAGACTCATACACTGTATGTAGTTGTTATGCTGATGTTCGTTTTTGCCCGTAGACGGGAAACTGACCACCGCAAAATTATCAGTCGACAACCAGGAAACTGTTAGATATTTACACGTAATGCATAGTTCAGCATTTTTGGTCGATTACTTTGTGCGAATCCTAGAAAATTTTAGGAAATAATTTCCTTTGAAGAATCGTTTTAAATGTAGTGGATCAGTCTTTGTAAGCACAGTGCAGAAGAAAAGCAGAACAAAAGTCAAGAAAAAACTGTAAGTTGAACTTTTAAACACAATTTAAAATAAGATTTTTAAAATTAAATAAGATTTTATTTTGTATATCGTTTTCTCAATCTTATTGTGATTTATTTAACATGTAAAAAAAAAAGTAAGACTACTTTTTCACCTTCTACGTTTTAAGAATGCAAAGGGTAAAATTAACTTATTTCGAGATGCAATATTTAATTGTTACGTTCTGCTCGCGTGTGACAGTTGCCTGTTGCACTCATATTGCAATGCGCGTTTTGATTGCAACAGGAGGCCACCGTCTTTACTACACTGATGAAAGAAGGTTATATGTTATTCGAATATGTTTTGAACGTTTTCTGTTGCAGACCACATCAGCTGGAAACTGGAAAATAATTTCCCCAGGTGTCAGGATGCCTTGTTTGAAGTAAGAGCATACTTATACAACTGCTGTTAAAACTTTATGCTACCTCTGCATTTTAGAGTTTTGATTTGTGGGTGTGACCTAACTGACCCTTATTCTGACTTTAGGGGGCTTCATGGTTTCCATGGCCACTCTATGCATCAGCCCATGATGCCTGTGGAGTTTGCTGTGAGGATGTGCCTCAACCGCACTCCCCCCATTGGCCAGCAGCTGCAGGGTTCGCCCCAGTCAGTCTGTAGGCAAGTCCCGGCGTCCATCCTCACCCCAGCAGGGCACTCCAAGGGCCGGGCACTCACTCAGAGGAGCGCCAGTGCAGACTGCAGCAGTGCCAAGAAAAAGCGCGTGGCATTTGCTGACTCCAAGGGGCTCTCTCTCACAGCGGTGTGCTTCTTCACGGACAAGGAGGAGCCCGTGATGATGCTAGGGGAGTGGGTGGAGCCAGTAGAAGTGGCCTGCAACACCATTCGCCCTCAGATGCCCCAAGAGACGAGACGGCTGCGGCTAGACTTCCTCCAGCCCTCGGCCGACTTCTCGGCCTTCCTCAGACAGCTGCAGGAGAGCCTGGTGGCGCTGGAGAGCTGCAGTGTAACGGACCGCGCCCTGAGCGGCACGGTGCGCGTCAAGAACGTGAGCTATGAGAAGGACGTGCGGCTCCGCGTCACGTTTGACTCCTGGCGCAGCCACCACGACGTGCCCTGCACATACCTGCACCAAAGCTACGGGGCCTCGGACACAGACGCCTTTGCCTTTGACATTCCTGTCCCTGACCTCCTGGACACCCAGGACCGGTTTGAGTTCTGTGTGTCCTACCAGCCAGGTGGGTACAGTGCACCGCTATGGGACAACAACAAGGGACAGAATTACTGTGTCCACATCGAGACCAAGGCTGTTAAACCCATTGCCAAGTTGTGTGGCGAACTTTTGTCATTCGGAGGCCTCCAGGACTCTCAGCCCAGTGGTGGCAGGACTGATTCAGATTACTCCTCACTCCATCGCTCGACCAGCTGCCCTGACACAATTCTGGGCAGGAGCTGGGGTGTGCCAGACAACACGGCTGCCTTTTGGTTGTGATGATGACCCAACTCACCCGTGACCCAGTGGACTTCAGATTGTTTCCCAGCCTACCAGCAGATGTTTGCCAGCCTCAACAGAACTGGTCTGTGTGTTCAGCGCATCGAATTGCAAAACCTAGAGAAAAACGGCCCATATTTCTTCAACACACCTCTGCTAGATGTAGGGCAGAAGACACAAAGTCTTCAAAGTAAACAAAAAGCTGCTGCTTTGGACTCTTTGGACGGTTCTTTTGAACACAAATTCCAAAGGTCACTCATAGTGTGTACATAGTGTGCACTACAGGTAACTATATAACTGGAGTGTCCGTGTTACTGCACAAGTCTAATCCAGTTTTTGGTGCAAGTTCTCATAGAATCATTTATCATTTATTATATTTTAATTTATATTTTGAGGTTTACGATATGAAAACATTCATATTCATGTTTCCCTATGAGATGACACTGGTATGTGAAAGTCAGATTTATATTGCTGACATAAATGTAGATGTAACTTCTTTTTTGGAGTTTTCACCTTTTCTGTAAATAAATGTATTTCTAAACGTGAATTGTTTACTTTACATTTTCCTAAATGAGACTGATTTTGAAGGCACACACATACAGAGGTAATGGACATGAGCCATCTGATATTTCATCCACTTTCCAGTAGCTCTTTCTTCATTTTAATGTGTTGTGGGACCCAGTTTTACCCATTTAAAAGTTTTTGCTCTGATGCTCTTGACATAAATTACTAACAATGAGTTGTATAGTATAGGTATAGTATATATATATATATATAGTATAGTATAGTATATCTGTCACACCTTTGGTTCTGCATTAAATTGATATGTGTGGTGACTGATGGTGTGTCACTGATTCAGTTGATCGATTTTAACCAAGATCACTGAGATTAAACAAACTCATGAAGATTGATGGTTCAGAATATCTCAGTGTCATCTTTACCCTGACCTCAGTATAGTCCACATCTTACTTGTGGTTTGGGTTCCTAACCCCACTTACTCATCAAGCTTCAAGCAAAACTATGCATAATTTCATTTAGGTATCATTTTAATGATGATTCGTCAAAGGATCTATGCTGAAAACTTAACACTGGCTGAACTGGGGAAAGGAGCTACAGGGTGGATAAGAACATTTTGCAGAGAGTTTAATCAATAAAAATATGTAAAGATAACCAAATATAACTAGTGCGACGTAAAGGGGACGGGGCTCAAACTAGCAAACTACAATATACAAAGTCAGGGCAAAACACAAGCATGTGGGGGGAGAAAAGGTAACAGAATGACAACGAACAAAGCAGAAACTGTGCACAGTAATAAGGCACATTCACAAGAGCTCAACATCTGGCAGGAACATCGTCCAAACACCACACTGGAAAGTGCCAAACAGGAAATAACCACCAGACACAAACACTCACAGACAAGCACAGATGGGTAACGAGGAAACAAGACATGGTAACGAGGGGAGCGTGGCCTCACATACAAGCGCCACCAGCAGAATTTAATTGTAATAGTGCATGGATAAAATGACTATTCCCCAGGACAGTGTCACAGGAAGACTTTGAAAACTTAGTGGATGGATGGATGGTCAGGAAAGCATTTTTTATTACATTATAAATCAAGGGACTTTGCAGTACTTTTAACCTTTTGATTAATGTAGCTCTACTAGAGTTTGGACAGCTGCATTTCTTTTGAGGGAATTAGATTTTTTTAACCCTGTAATAGCTGTTGCTGCTCATTGTTAGGAACCCTTTGTAAGCAATCTGTGTTTGTACAGGAAGCAGCTACAAACTTTATTCATGTTCTTTGGATATACTTTATGGGGGGAACAAGAACAGCATTAAGTGTTTGACTTTAAAAAATTCTTTGATGTTCTTACAGAAGCAAAAGTTTGTAAGGACACTTTCGGAAGCAGCACAAAACAATCTGTTGTCGTAACGTGTGTGTTCCTTTCTTTGTTGTTCTCCTGCGCTCACTTGGATTAGCAAACTGCTGTTCCAGGACAGCTTCTGGAAATACACTGGCATGTCACTCAGATCTTTTCACTTTGTGATGCTTACAGGTTTTCTGACAAGGGCACCTTGCCCCCCTCCCCTACACCCCACCCCCCAGCCTACTCACAGTTGCTCACATTGTCCAGAAGAACTCAGATTTTACTGCTGCACTAGCAGAACTTCAGAAACTCACCTCAGGTTTTTTTTTATCTGGCTCCATCTGTCCAAAGGGACATAGGTCCAAGGACAACGCCTCTGTCCTATTCCAGTGTCACAGGAGCATTGCCTAGGCTGATTTACCAAATGAGAGAGCTGTCAGAGTGCTGTGTCATCGCATTACTGCTTAATGACAGGTTTTATTAAATGCAAAGCCAGGTTTTGCCCTGAAGCGAAATCAGGTGCAACAGGATATGATACAGTGAGGAAAACAGCCGCCATGCCATGTGTGCCACACAGAAGCACGTACGCACTCTCGCAATGTTGCGAAATCATATTCTTGGTCAGGAAATGGGAGGGGCTTCTACGCAGACTGACTGCCAACCTGTGTTTGACTGACAGTTATATAAATGAGCTTGTCCAGTTTTTACTGGTATGTGTGGAGGGCTCATAATCTGAAATATTAAAAAATTATTAGAATTATATAAGAATTATATTCTTGCAGCATCCAGATCTTTTTTTTTTTTATTCAAGGGTTATATTGTGGTATTTTCGATGTTAGACTCTTACTATAAACTACATTGCTCTTAAGGGGTGGGTGGCACACCCCAGAGTGGATATAAATTTGGCTCTTGGCACTGTATGTGTGGAATTTGCATGTTCTCTCCCTCAATGTGTGGGTCTCCTATGTGTGTTTGTGCTCTGCCTTGTGCCTTAACTTGTCTGGGATTGACTTCTAGTCACCTGTGACCATGGAAGCAGTAAGTGATTATATGATAATAACATAACCATATTGTTCTAATGCTTGCTAGAGAAACACCTTTTTACTCTAGCTGTAGATACAAGCTCTCAATGTGCACCACATGAACTATTTGTGAATAACCAGGATGATGGTGCATACCAAGAAAGTTCTACTTTGCCAAGTACAAAATGGACAAGCTGCTAACCGTATCTCATTAACTGCAGTGGTCATAGCGCATCTGTCAATCGCCCCCCTCCCTATCTGCTGTAGTCACGTAACTGCATAACAGGAGCTGACACAGGGGACTCCCCGCTGAGTAGGCTGTAGTGCAAATCACTCTTTCACCCCTGCCTTTCTAATAATTTTATAAATAACACACTGCAGTTACTTCTGGCCTATAAATGCAGACCCACCAATGTCTCACCTGAGTTTTCAAATTTGCTATGAAGTCAGGATGATAGTTTAAGCGGGTGAAATATTATTACAATCTTTTCTATTTGCGTATCACGGTGAACCCTCACGTTGGGCTTATGTCACGGTTAATTATTGCTGTGTACTGATGCCCGCGCCGGGCAGAAAATTTCTGCTTCTGGGACTCTGCAGGTTTGGCCGCTCACGTGTCAGTGTGACAGCATCTGATCTGATCTGATGGCCTTCAGACCAGCTCACTGACCGTAGGAAGGGAGATTTGACATCAATGGCATATTAGCGTTATGTTTGAACCCATGTTCTAACTCTCCAAAGCCTGATCGAAAGTGGTTGCTCTTTCAAGGTCAGTTTAGAATGTCAGTCGAGTCTGGTTTACTGGTAATTATGGGCATGTTTATACATGCGCTGACATGGTACGCATACGTTACCGAAATATGCAGTACGAACTGAAGCGCACGTGTCCCTTTCCCAGTAACATCTGGCTTTGGCTTGATGTCAAATTTTGTCACGGCAAACAAGGTAAATATTTAAGGTTTTACAAAACTTCGTTCTGTGCCATAAAAGATGTATGATTAGCAACTTTCAGCTTGTCATGAGTGTCTGTGTTCTGTTGCAGTGTAATTCCATTCAATCAAATGCACAAAGATCCAAGTTTTCACACGGATTGCTTTATTATTTGCTTTAATAATATCTAAATATCTCTACTGATAACGCTTCTCTTAGTTTGTTTTTGATAAAGTCGTTGAGAGGACAAACATGCCAACATCTACATTCTTAAAAAAATGTTTAAAAAGAAATAACCGGGAATATTAAAAAAATCTAAATCACAAAATTTTGCACCTTGCAAAAAGAGTTTTACTTTTACCATTTCAAATAAGTCGTCTTTGAATATATTGTAACCAGGTTCACATGGTAGGAGATATAAATAAATACCAGTACTATTATTATTGTCCTGATAACGGTTTGAAAAAGAATGGACGAATTAATTATTGCAGGCATCTTTTACAAAAATATTAAGCATACATCTAATCTATTCGTGCAGGAACGCATTGGTAAAATGGTGTGAAATATTATATTCCTTATGAGCTATTATGTTTTAGACAGTAAATTTCACCAAATTGTTTTGAAATGATTGATTAAAAATTCTTCCATCCTAGACGGCCGGCAGTACTGACACTTGACGTTAAAAGCTTTATTGGTTTTCACAGTAAATTTTAGCGGCTGAGTTATAAAAGAGAACACTAAGCAATCGTTTGAAGCAAATGAAGAACAGTAATAACAAATGAAGGTGTTGATTCTTGATTTAAAAGCATAGAATATAAAGTATTTACAGTAAATACATTATATGGCTTTTTTAGTACAAGTCTATTTGACAACATTTGAAAGCCCTAGTGAATTCCCTCTTTGATATTTAGTAATTAAATTTCCTTCCCTACTGGTCAATAACTAATCCTGTTGGTGGTATTTGTATTGATACGGGAACAGGGGTAATAGTACTTGTTACCTATGGTTTAATGCTTAAGGAGTTAAGAACCACTGAAAAAAAAGGGCAGGACTGTTCGTGTGTGTGTCTTACCACTGACAAATTTATCTATCCTAAATTATGTGGCAGAAGCACACAGCTGCATAAATACATAAAGCTGTTTAATTTGCTTTGGTGAAGGGCTTCTGTGATGCAGAGAAACCAATAACAAATTAAACGTGATGATTATTTCTACAAAATAAAGTATAAAAATAGCAAGTTTAAGATGGGCTTGGGTTGCCTCTGCTCTTCCTTGTGAGTTAAAGACCTCGATAAGACAGGTTGTCTGCAGTGCCTCTTGTTGTCTCACACGGTGATGCGCCACAGTGGTTCAGCCTCTTGCTGTCTTCTTTAGCGACCTACGCTGATGTTGCATACCTTGCAGCTGGGGTCCTTCTTGGCATTGGCGGTGGAGAGGCTCATGAGCTGATGGTGGCCGCTGATCTCCACCAGTGCGCCCAGGTCGAGCGACAGCGGCTCCGTGTAGAGCACCTCCAGGATGACATCGCGGGCATGGCAGAATGCCGGTTCCTCCCCATCCGTCTGTGGAGGACTGTAGGTCAGGAAGGGGTTTGCCGTCAGGTCCAGCCGAGGCAGGCGTGTGTGGCAGAAGCGGTCTCCCTCTGAGCCTGCAGGGGCCAGCACCAGGATGACGTAGTGGTAGGGAGTATACATGCAGTAGAAGTCGGCAAAATAGAGGCAGCAAGAAGAGGGGTTCAACAGTTGAGCTGCCGGGATCTGAAAGCGCAGCGGTCCATAGGGCGAGTCACGGGGGGGCAGGCCTGTATCGAATTCTGTGTTACAGCTGAGGAAGACTCCGCTGAGCGTGCCGTTGATGGGGGAGCCGTGACTGCCGCTGCTGTCCTTGAGGGAGGGGTACATGACCCCACTGCACACTGTCCTGTGAGAAAAGGAAGAGATAGAGAAGGTCACAGAAGGACAAGAGTGTCCAGTCATTCTCCAGCTCAGGATGGATCATGCTTATATGTGTCTGTGTGATTAATGGATGATTTGACGCTTGGTAATGACACGGATCACTGCAGCTGGAGCCTCTGTGGACAGCACCTGACATGCTGGAAGTAATCAGGGTGCTGGTTGCGGTAGAACACAGAGAATCTCAACAGCCTGCCGGCAGCTCCCTCAGCCTTTTCCAGGAGCTGCTGAAGATGGACCATACCATAATCTGCAGCAGGACAAGCACACATGAGGCAGCTAGAATGTCAGGCTTTCCTCGCTCAGGTTTACAAGCACTTTGTGTTTGACCCATCCTTGTCAAACGTGTGTGAAAAAAACACATGGAACTCTCAGCTATTGCTGATAGATGAAGACCGAAAACTCTTTGTTACCAAAGTGACTCATGCTTCAAAGTTAAATAATTTAATTTCATACTTCTCCCATCCCTTCTGCTTTTATCAATTCTTTCCTGGACATTTTGGGAATCTCTTCCCTCCTGATGCTCCTTTTACTCACCTCCAGTGCAGAACTCCACCACCTGGCTCCAGTCGGACACCAGGTACTCGGCCCCCTCGGGCTGTCTCACGGCAGTCTGGACAGCCACGCTGTACTCGGTCCGTGGGCTGAGGAACCAGTGACCACGCACGGCCATGGGCAGAGGGCTTGCCTTGGCCACCAGCTTGGTGGGAACATCCTGGCACAGGAAGGGCAGGTAGGAAGTAAGTGGACTACATAAATAACAGTTTTACCTTCACAGTGCTACCTAAAGTCCTGATATTTTAAGCCAGATAACCTCAGAGGACTGGGAGTCTGAACTTTATTAGACACCAATTACCTCAACAAGTCATGTAAAACATTTATGCAAGTTTAATTAGTAATTTTTATTGTTTTTAGACAACACATACAAACAAACTTTGTACCATCTAAATCAGCATAAAACTACACAAGGATAATTTTGGATGATTTTGTTTTCAGTACTGTGGTCAAGGTTCTTGAGGGACTTAAATTAAGAACCATCATTTTACATGACAGTGTTCTGAACCAGCACTGAAGCAGCTTTCCTGGGACTGTGAAGTAAGTGCAGGATGCCAATTATAAGACGGGGTCCTGGAGAAAGTCAGTGCTGCAGGTCATTGTATTCTCAGTGTCTGCTCTAGCCTGAGTGCATATGAATGAGCAAAGGAGGACTTATTTTGTACTCTTTATATAAAATTACTTGGAACAATCGAACTCTCTATAAGTATCACTACTCTCTGTAATGTTAGCATGCCCAGGGGGGGGCTGGGCAGCCAGTCAACCTTGGGCCCCCAGAGGTTTTTTTTCTCCACACTGTGAAGTTTTTGGTTCCTCTCCTCCGTTGCTGTCTGGCTTCATTCATTTGTATTGATTTAATCAATTTTCTGTGTAAAGCACTTTGAGGCACGCTGTTGCGAAAGGCGCTATATAAAAATTAATTGAATTGAATTGAATGAATGGTGCATGTGCCGCTCAAGCTGAGCCAATAGAAATACTGTATGTTTTAGAGGTAAATTCACAAGTGTGACAGATCAGTTAATCAACAAACACAGGCTGATCTTAAAACGTGACATAATTTAGTATTTAAACCGAGATAACATAAAAAATCAAGTGGCAGCATATACACATTTAATTATTATTATTATTATGGTTATTATTATTACCAATGACTCCTGCAGGGAGGAAACAACAAGCTCACTGTATGGCAAAGCATGGCAGCCACTGTGCTCCAGTTTGACGAATTTTACATTCATATTTCACTCCAGTTCATAATGTTCTCTTTGACGTAAGATTATATAAACCAGCATTTTTTATGAAAACCAGTTAGTTTCACTTTAATATGCAAACGCTCAGGGCTAGAATTGTCTTCACTTAGTGCAGCAGTTTGTCTGAATTGTCAGGATTAGTGTGCGGGATCGGCGGCTCAGTTTCAAGAAACAGCCGTTGCCAGGGCGATCTTAGTGGTCAGCTCCACATCCTATTAAATACAATCATGCCGATGGACCGAACGTATCTTTTGTTTCAGTGGTCGGAGGTCCACAGTCTTCTCAAAGCAAGTACGCATCTTTGTTTTTGCCAGCGACGCGGCGTGCTTGGTTAATTTTGGCAGTCACGGAGACTGGAAAAACGCAGAGATGCCGTCATGTAGCTCTGAGCGGGTGCTCGGTGTTTTTTTTTAATTGCGATTACATAAGCCATGACAGATGTAAAGCACTTTGCAGTTTTTACTTGAGCAGATGCCAGAATAAAGGCATATCAACAGTGGCTCTGCATTGTAAAACACTGAGATTTAAATGAAGGCTGACTGTGGTATGTTGTAAAAATGCCAGAAAATACCTCAGATGAGAGAGAAACCGCATTAAGAGAGCTCATCTGGAAATATTCCTAGTATCTTTTTCGTTTTGTAAAGTACGGTTAAAGAATTATGGGAGTGTGCAGTTTGAGCTGGAAAGGTAATATTTTTTTTATATTTCTCAACATTCTGAGTATCATTTAGAAACTCAGGTGCTGAATATTTTTTCAGTTATTTCATTGCAGAATAAACATCAGTTCAGGATATAATCTGACATTAAATCTTAATGTAAATACAAATTAAAAAAACGAAATATCCATGTGCAAAATTCAAATGGGATTGGAGTTAAGATTTGAATTTTTTAATAAAGTCAGTTCATTTATAGAATGAATAAAGTTCATCTCGTTATATGTAGTCTTTCTCAGCATATTGTATACATATTTTACATATATCATATATATGTAAAAGATCACTTATATTATCGATCAGAACTGATTTTTTCGTAGATTTTTATTCAGCTGTAACTGGTGAAAAAGTTTCTCATTTGTCCATTTCATTTTAAAATGAAAACTGAATATCAGTCTGAAAATTTGAGCTCCGCTGAGAAACACACATTGACATGAACAGTGGTAACATCCATTGGGGGGGGGGGGGGTGAAACAGCACTGATAGCTCACTGGGGTCAGAGTTAGGCTCGTCCTTTGTTAGTCTTTAAGTTTTGTGATTCTTCAAGAACAAATAAATGATGATAAATAGCTGTTTTTTTTTTTGCACCAGGCCAGCTGCAGAATTCCACAGTGACATTTTTTTAGCCATGTTTTGCTGGTTTGGCTCATATCGCCGAACGATCCTCCTGAAACAATGACACCACTTCAGGAGCTATTTTCATCCACCTGACGTTTAATTTTCAGATCAATAAGGGCGATCGGCTACTTGATAATTCTGGAGCGTTTGCCAGCGAGCTCACTGTAAGCAGAGAAGAACAGGAAGTGGACACTAGGTGATGTCTCAGTGTGAATCACCCCAAGACTGCTAAGATGGAAGGATGGATTTGGTGAAGGGATGCAGGAGCGAGACTTGGGGGGGGGCACTTGGGGGAGGGCAAAGGGGTGGAAGAGGCACGACAAGGCCAACCCTGTGTTTGAAGCGATTTGGGTCCCCACCCTCCTTGCGGCTCAGGTCAATGAAATAGTGTGTCACCCGTCCAAAATCTTCAGGCGTCATGTCCCAGCCAATGCGGAAGGAGTCACAGGTCACCTCGGTGATCTGGACATTATGGGGTGTTGAGAGGGAAACCATCTTTGCCATTCACTGCCACTAGTGGAAACAGAGTGAATGAAACAGAGTAAGCAGTCATTCGTATCAACTTGACCCGATATGTTTAAATGACAACTTGCAAACATTTTCAACCACAAGTCAGAATATGGTCAGGATGATTTCGGACTCTGTGAGATCTCCTTTTATATGGTTGTTCGGTAGTACTATGTGAATGTACAATGTGGTCTCCTGGCCTAACATTAATGTAGTGGATGCAGATTTGGTGGCAGGTTTAATTAAGTCAGTTTAAGTTGTTTCTACAGAAAAAAATATCACACCATACTAGTGAATACTCCATTTAGCCCTTAATGTATGATCAATAAGCTATCAGTGAGGGTTGCCGGTTTTATTAACTCCAAGCAGTACTGCAGGGCCTCGGAGCAGAGGGACTCTTGTCGATAGTTGGTGCACTCAAGCAGTAAGCGATGAAGCAAATAAATAAAAGACAGGCCTGAAACAACAATCTGTGGCTCTCTGGCTAGATTCAATTAACCTTCTCTGGGAGAGAGCTGTCAGCAGCATCAACACCAGCATTTTTCCTGCCTTATCGTATAACCCCCCACACACACACATACACACGCGTGCACACACACACACACACACCACCCTTCAACACACCTTTTACAGCTTCAGAGATACATAGCTCATCCCCTTGGAACAAACATGAGACTCTGCTCCACCCACTCTGAGAAGCAACGATTCTCACTCCAAGCTGACCTACGTTTTAAGGGGGTGGGGGGCAGTGTCAGAGATGGTAACAGGGCTGGGTCTGATCACAGTTGCAGAGTAGCAGACCGCTGTGGGTCATCATATGTCTCTGAGCAACTTGGGCTTCACCAGGAGCAGAGTATCCTGGCAACAAGCTGTAAAGACCGGCACTTCCTGCTCATTCTGGGCGGCTGTTTGAAGTCCTCACAGGCCACTGTTTCGGTTCATCGCCCACCAGAAAAAAAGCTACAGCTCTTGCTTATTAGCAACTTCATAAAGCGGCTCAGACAGAGTTTAATTGACTTTGCTCCGGTCGGCTTATCACACATTTCCTTTATTTTCTTTCTCAATGGTGGAATGCCGTGCTCCGGCCCCTCTCGGATCTCGCAGGCCTGCGGTGCGGAGAAATAGCATGCCCAGCACTGAGAAAAGCCCAGCACAATAGAAGCACATAATGTGTTTTATGGCATCTGTGACACCGGTGTAAATTGAATATTGGCGGAATGATCAGGTGACGCATTTCTCTGAGCCGCAGGATGCCGCCATCAGAGAATGGATTATTGTTCAGAGGTGTGTTTATTGTGTGTGATTAGATGTCACCCTAGGCCATTGAAATCAATAGCACAGCTGACACTGTCCTTTATGTGCCTCTGTGACTGTGATTCTCTCCTGAACCACATGTGAGGCTGGGAGTGAGCTTGCCTATGGCAACTCCCTGTTTTCCTTTCCTTACTTTGTGCCCTCACAAATTCTGCTCATCTTCAACCCTCTTCCCTCCCTTCCTTCCTCATCCTCCTCTGACAATTGTGCTGTTTGAAGCCTCTCTGCAGAAAGTTCATGCCGCCTCCCCCCATCTTGTTCCCACCCCAAGATCACAGAGGACTCGCTACCAAAGTAGCACATGTAAAAAGGGCACCCGCCAGCCACCCCCCCACTGTGCACGGCCACAGGCCGGCCATGCTGGGAGCCGTGAAACGGTGATTGTTGCTGGGCAAACATATATGGGTCTGCAAGGCTCTCTGAGCAGGCACCTCTCCTGCGCCAGTGTCTCCGCATGCAGGGTGAGTGGCAGCCATGTCAGGATACCCGTCGAAGCCTGCACATCTTGTTCCAGCTGACGTCTGCGTAGTTTCCGCAGGTGTGCATCTGATGCTGCCACTCAAAGCTTATGTGCTGCTTGCTGCTGCTACATGCAGAATGCATTTTGTTTATGCTATCACATGCGCTTTCAGCAAACATGGCAGATGGTCCACAGAGTTTTCCACCTTAATAAATGCATAAACGATGACCTTTGAGTGACTGCAGTGAAGTTTGTGCTTCTGAGCTCTGCTCTCTGCACCAGTGCAGTTACTCCAGAGCAGCAGAGTGTGTCAGCATGTCAGGTGCAATGGGAGCAGCATAAAACTCTGGGATGCTCCACTTAAGTGGAACGAGTCTCGTGTGTGTGTGTGTGTGTGTGTGTGTGTGTGTGTATGTGTGAGGGGGGGTGATGATCGTTCATGCCAAGAGAAGCTGTGAGCGTGTGTTTGTGTGTGGTTGTGTGTGTGTGTGTGTGTGTGTGTGTGTGTTTGTATGTGTGTGTTAGTAAGTGCCAGGGGTCTCTGGATTGGTGTGGAGATTTTCTGTAATGTTCTCCCACATTCATGTTATACATGGTATATTATGACATTCACCCACGCTATACACTGTACAAATCCATGTGGAACTAATAGCTACAGTAAGCCACACTGTATGAAACTGAATGTCTGAAGGTTACTTTAGCACATGTTTGTGAGCTACATTTTTATGTCTTAATATTGCATTGGTACAATACCAAAGAAAGAAACATCTGCCTGTTTCATTATTTATATTCTCATTGCTGCAAGTATCTTCATAGCCTTACTCGCTTCATAATCTGTGAATGGTTTCCATTTACACTCTGAAATCTATCTGAACACGGGTCCCTGAATGCTTAGGCACATGCATTGCAGATTTCCATCTCACTGGAACATGTCAAGCATGCTTATGGCAGCCACAACATAACACAGCGATGGTAAACATCCCTTTGACACAAGCCAGTAAACACCACTGGGGTTAGTACGCAATCACCAGGCATAACTTGAACTGATACCCAACAGCCCTCAGATATAACTCAGCGAAAGCAAGATAAAATACATCAATCATAGTCCACATAACTCTCACAGAGAATTAGTTCAGCAATGCACTTGAAGCCCAGTTCATGCGATTCCTGGGAGACAGTTTCTACGGAGATCAAAGGAGGGAAAATTTAAAAACCTTAAACATCTTTACCTTGCTGCTGCAGTGTTGCCTCTCTCACCAGCAGTCAGTTAATAATCTGTTCTCAGACCAGGCTGGAGACCACAAAGCTAAGTGCTAAGTGTTCCTGAAATGATTTGATTTCTCCTCTCTCAGACTCCAGCTTTCTTTACTGCAGTGGATGATGAATCCCTGAGGAAAAATGATTAGGAAGCAGAATGAGCGTCTTTCTCTCTTTCTCTCTCCCCCCCATTCTCTTGCCTCTCTCTCTCTTGCTCTACCCCCATCTCTTGCCTCTCTCTCTCTCTCGCTCTACCCCCATCTCTTTCCTCTCTTGTTCTCTCTGTATTTCTCTGGTCATATCTTGTTTCCTTTTTGTCTCCCTCTCTTTCACTATCACTCCCTTCCTCTCCTGGTTGCCATCTTTTCTCTCTTTCAATCTCACATTCTGCTTCTCTCAACTGCTACGTTGTGAACATAAGGAATGTTTCTTTGACCAGTGCACAGATGCAGTACTGAAATTTTGAAACCTGATGTAGTTGTAGACAGAACATCTGTGTACACACTTGTGCTCCTGAATGGGCAGCATGGAGCAATAACCCAGTCACACATTCTACTATCACCTTACAAACACACTCCAAATATGCTTTCATAAAATACTATACACTATGTTCCTAGTTAGGATGTAATTTCATTCAGTAATGGTTCAGTACCCACAAGCCTATCAGAATCATGGCTACAAACACTGGTTACTGGTTTATTGTATAGTACCTTTGGATGCACTTATGGGGACCTTAAGTGCATGCAATAATGTTTTGGGTTAATGAATCCTTTTCAAAAAACACACTGAACCTCCCAATTCTATGTCATCTTCTAGAGAGAATGACAGCAAAAGCTGTAACAGCTGAGAGGAGAAGGGGGTCCTAAAGAGAAGGAGGGTGAAGAGAGGGTAGAGGTAGCTTATGTGAGATCATAGTGTCCAGGGCTTGTACAGTGTGAGCAGATGCTACACCATATGGATACCTTCCACTGGCCCGCCGGATGGGCTTCTCGTGTCCTTTACCATTGGGAGAGATGGAATAGGACATAGATGCTACACACAACTCAAATGTCCTTCCGCTGTTGCTAACAAAGTACATAAACGGTGGGAATTTAGTGTGCAAAGCCGTACAATGGCTTGAGACGCTGCCACCTCTCACTGAAACCAATTCTAATCAATGATGGAGCACAGGGCCCTCTAAGGAGAAAAGATAAGCTGTAAATGGGTCAGCCTTGAAGCCCCTGAAATAATGCAGCAGTGAGACAGGGAGCAGCAAATGCTATCAACACTGTGCAGATGCAAAACGAAAATCCCACGATCCGCCTTTGTGCGTTAACAACCGGCTTCTTTAGTGTCAGTGGAGCGGTGATGCGTTTCACTCTCGGTCCAAGCCTGCTGGGGTGTGTTATCATCCACACAGACCACAGTTCATTGAGCTTTTCATCTAGAAAGAAGTGAACCACAGCTCTGCGAATTATAACTGTTTCTAGACACCTTGTACACGGCAGTCTGCTTGCACATCGCCGATCTTGCACAGGCGCAGTTAAAAGGGTACCATCCATCTTCATGTAGGGCACAACGTTGACACGGGAGCAGGAGAAGGGCATCCGAAAGATCACTATTTCCTGTCTTTTCACACATACTGTGTGGCTCAGGAAAGCAGTCGTTTGCATTTTAAATAAATTTATTTGGTTATTTATTTGTGCTATTTCATTTAGTCAACTGAATTGTCTTTATCATAAATTTAATGTATGAAATTAGTGTATAGTTAAATTGCTTTGTTTTACTTCCTTCGACCCTTGTATTGTATCTGGAAATAACCACATTGAACATAATTTCTTTCTATATTCACTCTTTTAACATCTAGGTTTTGTGTAATGTCTTTGAGCTAATCATTTTAATTACTTAATGTTCTTTGTACGTTAATTTGATCATGCCTCTTTATTTTCTCTAGAGGCCTTTTAAAAAATGTGCTCATAATTTGTTTGGCTAAGTACATAAAATGCAGTTTTATGGCATCTAAGATGCCTTTGTATATATTTATGTTATTTGTTTTTTAACATGAATATCTTGTTATCCAGAGAAAATAAAAATATTGCCCTGGGTGTCCCCTGTCCTCCACCCTGTGCCTCCTAGGATGGGCTCCAGGCTATATTGGACATATATTACAGAGAATGAATGAATGGATGGCTATACCTGTCATTGACAAATTTTTTAATACATATTACTTGTCACTATCAACTTTTACTTGGCTATATAATAGTGGCCTGGTGGATCAATGGGTGGCACATCAAGCTAAGAAATGAAAGTCTTCTGGTTCAAATCCCAGTGTGAGCATGTGTACCCTTAAGCAAGATGCCCAAATGATAGCTTCCTGCCCACTGTTTCCCCTAAGGGATAGGCTAAATACAGAGAAGTAATTTCCTCTGGGGTTAATAAAGTACTATCAAAATTTTTTTATCATAAAAAAAATTTGACACAATAATTTTAACTGTGTGCTCCCAATAGACTCTGCAAAAAATGAGCTCCCTTGTGTTTTTCAGATTTAAGGCTAACGTTCTGGACAATGTAGGAATGGAGGCGAGAGCAGCGACTAATTGCCGAAGGGTTTATTGTCAAGGATGGGATAAACACATGGGGCAAAGAGCAAAAACAACAAAAGACCATCAGCTCAGAAAGATCCACTTATAAGGTTACACAGTCACAAGGCTACACTACACTACAACAACTGGCAAAGGCCTGAAACACAAGGTAGGTGTATAGAGGTGAGAAGCAAATGGAAAACGGTTTAAGGAACTGATATAATTAACATAGTTAAATTACTGTAAATACTGTAGTATCTAGCAAAACTTCTTGCTCTAAATTTTCTTGTTCTGTGTTTAACGGTTTTTTGCAGCACGTGGAGAAACTGCATTTTCCTTTCAAAGAAACCTGTAGTAACCAATAAATAAAACCAATATTCGTGTACACGTTTATGGAATACGTAATCAGAGGCAGATTTACAGGGGTGGCATAGGTTGGCATTTACCACCCTAACTAAACGATCTGCCCCCCTGTTTGCCACCACAACGTAGATAGAATACAAATGAAAGAGAATATAAGTAAGTATATATAAGTAACAAGTAAGTTTCATGATAAATTTAATGACACGGCATGTTCTGCGCTCAGCCTGCCGTGTACGTTAACCCTTCAGAGAACAATGATTTGTTACACTTGCCCCACGTTTCTTCCTTTTCTTTCCATAATGGTTCATTAAGTTTTGTTTTTGTTCAGTAACAAATCGTGGAAAGGTTTTAAAACTAATACATTTACAAACACGTGCTATTGCACACTGTTTTCTATACGCTAACTGGTGCCAAGATGCGAAAAAAAAAAGATGAAAGAAAAAGCATTAACAATGAAACTTGAGCTTTATATGCACATCACAATTTCACATTCTGTACCGTTTTCATTTGTAACATTATGTCGTTCACACATTTTTAAAGATAACGCACTATTATAGACGAACCGCAGCAGCATTGGTTGTGTGCGTTGGTATACTATAGTGCTCTCTCCCTCTTCTTGTCTGGTTCGTTAATATTTTGCCTATGTTTGTATATAACATATCGTTTGTCTTACTGCTTTAATACTTTACTGTATCACAAGACAGATTTCTACGACCTCTCCAACTGATTGCTGTGTTCTATGATGAACAGTAAATGTGATTATGTAAAATTTCTATATCAGTCACAGAGTGGGCAAACATCTTTTTCTTTCGGTGTATTTGTAGTCAGATGGCAAGAGACACGTGTTTTGCCACAAGTCCTCTGCCGCAGAAATTTTATATTTTATTAATTGCAAAAACAAACTGACCCATCCTGTTACAAATTTACATCGACATTGTTTCCTCTAAGGTGGGAACTTTAAAATGTCAAAGTGCTGATTGTTGCTCTGAGGATGAACTTATCATTGTAATGACTGATTGTATTTAGATCATATATAAGTATACTTCGTACATATATCCCTGTGCATCTGAAAGTAATATTTTCATTAAATTTCAATTATTACTGATCTTTTTGTGTCACTAATCCCTGTGCTTTAACAGCAGTATACTGTACCTTATAAATATACACAACAGAATACTATTTTACATCTCTAGTGAACACATATTTGCAGTACACGGTACAGCTATTACTATTTAAAAAACCTCTTAAGAACTGGACCAGTAGTTATATATCTCTGCTCCTTAGCACATAAGACTAACGCAGGTATCATGCCCCCTAACGGGACATTTTGATCTTTACAAATATGGTGCCGGTAAGACATGTGATATGAGGCAAACAGTGACGTCACAAACATGGCGGCGGAAGCGTGAGAATGTGCAGTGTTTGCTACTGTTTTTTTTATTTATAAATATGTGAATAAACAAACGATAAACATAAGACCTTAGTGTATGTATTATTAGGAATATGTTGTTATCGTTTCTGAATAGAACAGAGTTCATACAGCAGGAAGTTTAAAACATACGGCAGTAACGTGGCACTTGAGATAACTAGGTAAGCATCATGTTACAGTAAATGTTTGTATAGTTCAGTGAAATTTACTGTATCTTACCGAGCTTTGCCGATTGGGTTGCATAACGAGATAAAAATTAAAGAAGCAATAAAAATAAAATAAGACATTGTTTTCTTAGCGAGAGGAATGTTGTTGACAAATTGATGTCATATCTGGTGTGTTTAAAAGGTTTAATCTTGCTTGTTTGTAATTGGCTAATAATATGTCAAATCTGCTGTAAATGAATAGCATTGATTGAAAATTGTTTAGTAAGTGTTTAGAAATAATACATATGTATCAGTGGCCAGTTGTAAACATTGTTTATTGGCTTGTGCTATTGCCTTGTCTAATGTGATTTTTTTTTTGCTGTGTCAGTTCCTTGCGACAAAATGGCACAACCAGGTGATGGGGACCCCAGCCAGCCCTTCAGAACTCCAGCCCCTGCGGGTAGCGGCAGAGGGACACTGGTGGGCCGAAGGCTGCCGGCCACTCTCACTCCCGCACGCTTGCCCTCAATACGTTCTCGAGACCTCACCCTAGGCGGGGTGAAGAAGGTAGGGCCCTGTCACATTCTGCAGGTAGACAAGATGAACTGACACTTTAAAAGCATTCCCAAGTGCTGTGTGAATTGTTTGCGAGAGCAAGGTGGTTACCCAAATTGTTTTAATTTAAATATTACCCCGAATATATTGGATATGTTGCCTGTCAAGTCGTGAACAGGCTTTGTGTACACTGCTTTGAGAAAAACTGACTTATGTACAGTTAGCATTGTGGTCATCATCCTTCGTCAACAAATGGTGTACTGGTGGAGGTCTGACAGTTTGTGGGTGTTTCTCACTTTGTCAGGAGTCAGTATGGTGCAGAAATATATGGGCTGTTTTGGGACCTTCATGCGTATTATAAGTATGGACTAATTACTGCATGTACTTCCAATTTGCTGTACATCAAAACATTTAAAAGGTTGCGTGCCACTTTTTTGTTTGTCGTGCAGAAAACCTTCACCCCAAACATCATTGGCCGAAAAGCTAAAGAAGAGTAAGTAATTGAACGATAATTATGCCTTAGAAGAATGACCAGCTGTGTCAAGACAAAGATTTTAAACTGATTTTAAAATTCACAGAATATAAGTACAACTGCTTTGTTGGTTAATTGTTGTTGTAGTCATATCCCCTAAAAAGAAGCACTTTTCAAGATAGCTGAAGTGCATGTAAAATACTACAACTGGTTATTTTATTTGGTTGTCTAATAAGTAGAGATGTAAGTGAATGCCTTCTCATTGAGAGTGTACTGTCCCTGCTGTGTGCTGACCTTGAGTGACACAACTGGAACGACTGCATTTCTCTGACAGACCAAAAGTGGAAGAGAGACAAAGAAAAGAGAGGAAGGAGTCGGGACGAGGCCGAGGGTGGGATGGGCGTGGCCGAGGGAGGGGTCGTCCTGAGGTCATTCAGTCACATTCCATTTTTGAGCAGGGACCTGCAGAGACGATGATGAAGAGAAGGGGTAAGCAATGGGAAGCATTTATTTAAAAGAAACATTACAAAAAATGTCTTATATTTGAACTAAAAAATTTACAAGAATCCTTTTTTAAAACACTCAAACATGTACCCTAAGTGTAGTTTGTGTACATAACAGGGATTCTTACCTGGCAGTCAATTTTCAGTTAGCACCCCCCCCCCCCAGGTGCATGGGAGAGTGAGCGAGAGACACCCAACACAGGCCCGTCCCCCATCATCAACATTAAGAAGGAGAAGCAGGAGACTGAGGAGGAGACCAAGGCGATACTGCGCATGCTCGAGCGGGACAACGTGAGACCCTGACATCTCATGTCTGTCCGTCGCACCCTCTGCCCAAACCTGACTCTACCGCTCTGTTGCTTTGGCTTCCGTGTCATAGCATGGAAATTACTTTCCTTGCCCATTTTTGTTCCTGTGTCCTGGTGGTTTTCTGATCTCCTCACAGATGTTCTGCTTACATTTTTGGTTAATCTGTCTGCATAGTGAGGTTGTCAGTCTCTTTTCCACCCAGGGCTGGAAACCATTGACCTGGTCCAGATTTAACATTGCAACATTAGTCAATCTGCTGTGGAAGCACAAGCAGCTGTTTTTGTAGAACCTCTCAGTGTCCCGCTGTACCGTCTCCACCTCCCTCCTTATCCTTCTCCATCTCTCAGTTCTTGGACGACCCTCGCTTGTGCAGTGACACGAAGAGATGTCCTGTGCAGCTGCCCCTGGCTGTCTCTGGATGGACCTTCAAGGAGGAGCCTGGTGAGGACACCCCCATAGGGACCATGAAACCTGGGAGTGTGAAGAAAGAGGAGGATGCTGAAGGCATGGATGTGGACAATCCAGCAGCCAGAGTAAAAGGTGTGCCATCTTCTGGATGGGTGGGTGGATGGATGGAAGGAAGCAAGGAAGGAATCTCAGAGATTCACATTCAGATCAGTTCAGTATCCAAACCAAGGTTAATACTTATTAAAGCATTGTTGCAATCAGGATTCAATTTGGCAGTACATATTCTGGTATTTCTTCCTGATGTATTTTACCAAAAGCATTGCAGTGACAAACGCTTGTATGTTTCAGATTTTGTGACTTTATAAGACTTTGCGATTTGGTTTGCTTTCTGCAACTTCTGGGTTTTCCTGTGCAGTAAAGGAAGAACCGGCTGACATCCAGGATGTGAAGAAGCCTAAATTTAAACCCCCACCAATCCCAGAGCCCGAGTCGTTGCCACGGTTGCTGGAGGCATGGAGTCAGCATAATGGCGAGGAGCTGCTTTTCTTGCAGCTTCCTGACACACTGCCAGGGCAACCGCCCACACAGGACACAAAGCCGATCAAGACTGAGGTGCAGTCTGAGGATGGGCAGTCCATGCTTCTGAAAACCGAAAACAGTCAGGTATACGCTGCTGTGTTGGACTTACTCAAGGCCCGAGCATGGGGGGCCCTTCAACAGCCTTAGATAGGGTGCTAGGGGGTCCTCAAAGAGCACCAATGCACAGGGTGCAGAATTTGGTGCTACGCCTCTGGGTATATGCAGTCAATGCTCCTGACTCCTAGGTGATGAGTGTTGTATGTAAGCATACAGGCGTGTGGTCTAGCATTTTTGTGTTCATTTCATACATGTGAATAACGGTGTCTGTCTTCAAAAGGAGGAGCGACAGGAAGAGAATAGCTGCTGTTTAGGGGACCTGCGTGAGGGCCTGGTTGGTCAGCTGCTGGTCCGAAAGTCCGGGCGAGTTCAGCTCATCCTCGGAGACATCACTCTCGACCTTGCACTGGGAACGCCTCCCTCTTTTTTCCAGGTTAGGTAACAAGACACACCATTGCATTGAACTAATGAAAACGGGCAGTTCCATTTCCCATGTATTAATGTCGTGCCTGTGTAGAAGACACAGGAGCTGAGAGGCTCTCTGTGCAGGCCTCAGAAATTTCTGTCCTTTGTCTTCTCAGGAGCTGGTGTCCATCGCAACGGGGGAGGGTAGATCTGGAGACCTGTCTGTATTGGGCCACATCAAGCACAAACTGGTCTGCTCACCAGACTTTCAGGCATTGCTGCAGAGCAGGGTGTGAAGTGAGAGTCCGCGATGCTGACCGTCCGTTACGCTGCTGATGGGGCCGTGGATGTTGGTTCCTTTATGCTTGTTGATGCTCTACAGTCAATTTACCTGTTTCATGTGGATGCCTGTTTTAGCCCTAAAACTGAAAGCAGGTATTATTTGCTGCTTTAAATTTATTTTAAGAATAATTAGTCAGCAACTGGGGAAATTAGTTCGACAATCAATGTCACTATAAACAATGGTCTTTATACTAATGGTGGAAACATCCTTAAAAATGATTTTGGGTTGTTTTATAAAGTTGCCATGTTGGGAGATGCAACTTTGGAAAGGTTTGTGCCAAAAATACCTATTGATTGCTTTGTTGAGTGCTTTTTGAGAAACGTGTGAATAGTATTGTTATCTTTCAGTGAAGAAATGTAAGTTCTGTCCTTTCATAAACACTACGAAAGGCCGAAGTAACATTTAAAAGTAATATCAATACCCGCATTTCTTTGGTGGTGTTTTAAACTGCTGTCTGGGATATTGTGCAACATGGCCCCTTTGACATGTTGTGACCTATGGGATGGAAGTGTGGGCTACAGAACTCGCAAGGTGCAAGTGCACGCTTGAGTTGGAAATTTAGTTTTATCAAATTGTATTGTCAATAAAATATAAACAATATGAATGTATTGTAAATTTTACTTTTCTCATCAGTAAGCATATAACGCTTACTAAGAAACCTCCATTTTGCATCACTTCAAAGTATGGGCAAGTAAGCAATGATTTGAATGAGGGAAAAAATACAATTTACTTACATATCCTTGGATAAAATAGAAAATAATAGAAATTGAAGATTTTCTATTAGAAAAATCTACTGCATGTGTATATAAATGTTTTTACTGATTTTTATAAACTGTTGTAGAGCAACCTCGCAGATATCCAACCAACAAGTCGGACCTTGTTGTAGGTCGTTGTCTTGTGATAACCGCACGTTTTTCCCCATATGTTAGTTCGAACTGAACCCTCAAGATGTCAGTGATGCGTCAGACATACTTGGGTGAAGGGAAAACTATAAAACTGGAAAATTACTGTGATTAAACAAACTCAGTTTCACTTGCTGAAGTATATCCATTATAAAAGTGCTCGTATGAATTTGTTTTTTCCGATTTTCACGCCGTCTTCAGAGAACTTTCCTATCAATACTTGTTTATGCGAGTGTTTGCTCCAATACAATTAATTTCCACAGTAACTGTTACAGTTGTGTGATAAATCTCACGTTTCGTTAAAACGAAGCAATTTGACGGTCTAGATGCAATTAGGAAACATGGGTCTAGAGATGGGCCAGGGGTAGCCAGTGTCCCCTATGACAGGAAGCTTGGCCCCTTCTTGTAGCCCTCCTAAATTTGGAAATAAAGTGCGGTTTACTTGCCTAGGCGGTGGACGGAACTAAAAAAAAAAATACAATTTCTAGAACTGTTGTAGCGACAGAGATAAGTTATCATGTAACAAAGAGACGGTCAACAAAAATACTTTTAAAGCTTGCATGCATGTGTACATCCATCTATTCATCATTGAACCGCTTTTCTGTTTACGGTTGCGGGTGGCCTGGATCCTATCCTAGGCAGCTTGTGGCATCAGGCAGGGAACGCCTTGGACAGGGGGCCAAGCCATTGCAGGAGTTAATGCTTGCATGGTAAGTAAGATGTGTAACACCTAAATAAGGAGTAATATAACTGCCTTCCCCGCCTTGAGGTGAAAAAGTTTAGAAACACAAATGTCACCAAATGACATAGGTGAACATTGTAGAGGAGAAGAACTTACGACATGGACAGTGGATTTAAGTGAAACCATCGGACACGGTTTTTTATATCTCTACAATTGGTTATTTAGTTTCCAAACGGAAAAACCAACGGGCATAAATGAAGCCTTTAAGTGATTTTTCCGTTCCAGGATGTTCAAAAGCCTACCGGTAGGTGTCGCTGTTGTACCAGTTAGAGCACCACCGGGTTCAGGGACGTCCCTGCTGATCCCGGACCTGGCAGCAGTCCAAGCGGACAGGGAGACAGACAGGAGAAACAGGAGGCCACATCATACACACAAAAGGGCCGCCACGTTGGTAGGAGTAAGTACATACAAAGTCGTTTTGTTGACAAAGATTATGCATTTGCTGAACGACGGCAAAAAACATGTATTTCGTGGCAGTTCCTTGTTTGTACTTTTTACAACAGCCTTTCGAGAGTACCGTATGTGGGCTGTAATGCAACAGGGACGGACGGACGGAAGCGGATCGGTTCGGCTTTTCTTTTGTGAACATTTATTATGGTACTGATGATTTATGGAAGTGACACCCGGTTAGCTGTGCAGCTAATTGCATCTTCTCCCTAACCCGCGCAAACAGATTACTTTGTCTTTTGCCGTAAAGTGCTTGCAGCCAGACATTTATAGTGTTGCATACTTTCTGTCTTAAAGTATCAGTTATATGTGTAATAGGGCAGTCTGTTAAGTTCCTACATTTCCTCGCTAAACGAGTGTGTAGCTTTTGATTTTGTTACTTTTTAAACCGGAAAAATAGTTTCGTGCATGTGGAAAAACGCGAGTAGGATTTCACCGACACTTGTTACCTTGTTTAATTTGTGGCGTTTTTTTTAAGACCATCTGCTCCGTAAAGACAAATCCTGAACTTGCTTTGCTGTTTTTATGTTTGATGCAGCAGTAGCTGATTCGCTGAGATAGAGTAGGGAAGTCATTAACTGCGTTTTTGAGGTTGGCAGTGTTGTATACTTTGTTTTCACGGTAAAGCAACATTATCGCCCAGTAATAGTTATTGGTGCCAGGCCTTGTAAGGACTTTAAAACGTGTTTTCGTAAATTTTGATGATGTGTTATTAATAGACCCAGTAGAAATGCATAATGTTTCAAAAGTGGTTCCTTTTATGAAGATGCCGATTTATAGTGATGGAAATGAATCTCGACATACGATCTCTCCAGTTTGTTGCTGTTCTTATCCGCAACGTGTCTGCGGAAGTTTTATTCCATTATTATATTTTTTTTCATTCCATGTGGTGTCCCCAATGCTGCGAAATTTAGCAACGATATAATATCTTGTGCAGTTATGTTAAGCAACAGAAATGCGGTTTATTACGTGTTTTTCAGATTTTGAGAAAGATATGAGTTCCCATCTTAAGGCAGACTTTAACATTTTTTCTGAGGTATGTGCGTATTTACAAATAACGGAAGATGCCCACTGAATGTAAAACCCTTGGATATCTTTCTGGGCATAGAAATTGTATTTATTGATTTGTCATTTGTCAGGTGCAATTAGAATTTTAAGGAGGGAATTAAAGGTTATTCGACAGTTTGTATGAAAGGTTATATGCATATTCCAGTTTTGGTAGCAGTTGTCTTACTGTTGATGTAGGTATGTAGGTATTCTGTTGCTTAATGGCTTGAAATACATGTTTTGAATATACAACCGCATCTAGGTGTATAAACACCCACAGAAGTACATGACAGTATAAATTAATGTGTCTAATGTTGCTTGCCATCGTTTCTGAAGCTGAATATTTGTAAACAGTCTCCACTGAACATAGTATGTTTTTGGGTTTTGTAACAAAACAATTTCTGTACATGTGCTAATCAGATAGTTAAAATTTTTATACTCTTCAATAGTGTTTGCTCTCTGTTGTAGAAGATTGTCATTGTAGCTTTGTTGGGGAATTAAATTCGTCACACACACGTCAGAGCAGTGATCAGATAAATTAAGAGGATCATCTTCTGAGTAAGATGGTTCTTGTAATGCAGATTGTAAGTATCCAAGGCAGTTTATTGTGTGGAAGCTTAATTTTCAGTCCATTTGATATTTTTGGTACTTTGGTACTGCCCTGTTGTAGAACAGCTGTCATGAGACCCAATACAGTTGCTTACTGGACAGTTTTTACCAAGACAATGTGCAGTTTTGGTTTTATGATGCTGGAGACTTAACGGAAGCAGTTAACGTGAATAACCCTGCTTACTAAGCATATTGCAGCTCCTGGACAGGGAGAGAAATGTGTGAGGACCAACACTCACACAAGCTGTGCTGTGAGAACCTGGGGACAACACTTAGAACCCTGTCAGCAGATGTGTGTGTTGCTTGAAACGTGGGCTTTTTTTTTCCCATCTGTGGTTTTCAGCAACTTCTCCACCTTTACAAATGTAGGAACATTGCTGTTACCAGTGGTCTTGTTGACATGCCAGTAAGATATTGCTTTTTGTTTTTCCTTTTTCAGGTACATCAAAGCTGATTAAAAGGCTGGAAGGTTCCTTGATTTGTTACGCATGTGTGTTCCTGCCATATTTATTTCTACTACATATGTGTAAATTATACACACTGCCAAGAAGTCTGAAGACAGGGCCCCAGTAATATTTAATTCAACTCATCTGTTGTCTTTCACGTGGCGAAGATGACTGACAAATGCAGATAAGTTTTGCCTGGGCTTTTCCACTTCTGATGGGAGAGAAAGACTGATAAATCTAACAGTAGCTAAGCAAGGCCTATCTGCTAACAGCAGAAACGAAAACCCAGAGACCTCTGACTACTGGGCGCAACCTTCAGAATGACTGTCTCCATAGCAACAGAGTTCGACTCTTCTGGGGGGAGGAGCTTCATGTCCTGGAAGTCTTCATGAAGACGCTGCTCCAGAGAAGGCTGAGGTCGTAAAGGGGTGAAGGGAGAAAGAGTGAGAGACAGTCCTGTCTAACGAAGTCAGGCCTCTCTGACGAAGTCAGGCCTCTCTAAAATAAACTCCAGGTTGATTGCTTGAAAATCTCACGTGCCAGGATGGTTTGGTCCCTGCTCCCCTTTGATAACTTGCTCTGCATGCTCCTGGGCATATCCTTCACTGTGTGGTTCACTCTCCTCCTGGTTTTTATCATTGTTCCCGCCATCTTTGGCGTGTCCTTTGGCATTCGCCGCCTCTACATGAAGACCTTGATCAAAGTATTTGAGGTAAGCACAGAGAACTGGGTTCCCATTTTGTTTTGAAATTAGTTGGTCTTTCCTGGGACAGTAGTTCATGTACACATCATTCATAAAGCCAGTTTTAGTGGTGGGGGTTGGAGGGGGGGTTGTAAA
>JABJVR010000035.1:4528202-4541649 GCA_025773905.1 Chitala chitala
ATAATTTTTGTTTTTTTTTTTTTTTCTCGGTGTTCGCCCTTTTTTCTAACAAAACTAATTCAAACACGGATTTTGTGTGGGGGGGGGGGGGGGGGGGCCCTGTAAATTTAAGATGCAACTAAAGCAGTGAGAGTGTGTTGTGTTTCATGTCCTCAGCAAGGCTATAATTCATTTGTTTGATCGTCACATAACACAGTTTACTTGGGCACGCTTTGGTCATTTTGGTATCACTTATCCCATGGATGTCCAATCTTTGTAATGGCTGTCTAAATTTAAATCTAAATTAAATCCCTGGCAGTGTCGAAAACTATTGAAATAACTCATTTGGTCAAAGGAAATGCATTGAAGTTGAGAGAAGGGTGTCAGCTCTCTTGTGGTTCAGATTTAACTGTCTTTCAGACATAGCAGTCTACATTTGTTTGGCAACAGTGGTTTTTTTCATAAACAAGTGTGCACACGCATACCGCTGAAAAGGAATTTAGAAGTAGCCCGTGGCAGCTCTTCCATACTGTGGCCTGTTGAAAATTTGTGTTACTTTGGTAGCTCTCTTGGTCTCACCCCTTCCCACGTGTCCAGCTGCTTGGGCATGGCTGCCCTTGTAATTTGGCCTGCTGAAGAACACCAAGGGTCCTGTGCCTTTATGAGCAGTATTTTTGCTGTCACTAGGTATTGCAGGCAGTTGTGTGACTCCCTGATTGGAGCACCCACACATCGGAAGACCCTATCAGAGATTTACTGTGGTGTCAGAGAATTGCAGTGATTTCTTTATCTTGAATTTCTGTAGATTAATTTTTTTTTTTTTTTATTTCATATTTTGATTACAAAAATACAGAATGGCTTCAAAATTGGGTTTTATGTCTACTGTGCAAATAGAGGCATTGTGACAATTTGAAAAATTAACTCAATCGAAGGAAGTCAGCGCCTATGACTTGTTTTTGTACCTCTAAACTGTGCCCCCTCCCATCCCCCAAGGCAGGCATGGAGTGGCTGAAGTTATTCTGAGTACTGGGAAAGTGACAGGGTGGCTGGGGCCCTGTATGGTGAACCTCTGGAAATCTGAGGCTGTGACATGTCTCCAGCATGCTTTGCCTGGAATACGGGAACAGCTGAAACCAGAGAAGGTCAGCACTGAGTTGCATCCTTAGTGTTGGCTGTTTACCCTTGGAAATGCTGCGCCATGGCGCATGGCTATGCATGGTGGGCACACCATCACCGACAATGTGACCCAAACACGGACGGGCACTAAAGGTGTCAGTCACCTTTGCCAATTGAAGGCCTGTCTGAATGTTTACACGCGGCTAGTGAAAACCTCGCCACGTTGTTACTGCGCGTAGCAGGACGTTAGAATTGTGTATGTCTTCCGCTGTGAATTTCCCAAATGTGCGACATGAATTTTGTAGTGGGGAAAGAAGAACTGTTTGACCACTTGTGAGGGTCATGTAGATTAACATTGCTTGTTTTCTGTAGTGCCTCTAATTATGGACTAATGTTTGCTGTCACAAGATTAGGGGTTGTTGTGTTTGACATGGTGTGAAAGCATGGTTTCACAATAAGTGAGTGGGCATCTGATGTGGGCATAGTCTCTGATAGAGGAACATACATGCTCCTTCCTGTCGTCTTGCAACACAAGTGCAAATACCAACAGAGAAAACAAGATAGACGAGCCCACTGCTGTCATTGGTCAGACGAGCCCACTGCTGTCATTGGTCAGACGAGCCCACTGCTGTCATTGGTCAGAGGGAATCCTGGGCTACTTTTCTTTTATTCATGTTGTACAGGGTACAGTGATTAGTGTATGTGGTTTGGAATTGCAGTACAAATGACTGCAAAAAAAATTAAAAAATAGACTTTCATGTTTGTTGAAAGTGGAATGTTCATGTCCTGCAAATCATGTGTATTTTTTGTAATGGCTTTAAATATAGTTGTTGCATAATCTTTTCCAAGGATTTATGAAATCATTGGAGTGTGTAATTTTTGTGCTGAAAATGTGAGCGCTTATAATAGGTGACCTTATTTAAAACCCTTTGTAGTTCTGTGAGTAAGGATTACCTACCGTACATGATGTCAGACCTCTTTGTGTCACTGATCAGACGCAGGTTTCTTAAACCTGCTCTGACACCTCTGGTGTTGTCCAAGTCTTTGCTCTTGTGCCGTTGTGCATCGACTTGCCCAAGTCGGTCGTTTTTCTTAGGTTCTTAACTCTAAGCATGCATGCGTGCCTTTGACACAAGCAGGCAGAACAGCCCCTGGGGGCCTTGTTGCTGGTGTAGCAACAAGGTTTATCACCACATCCTGTTTGGAGTCAGCCGGTTTGTATGAGAATGCAGATGCACGCACCTTGGTTCGTCTGTGGGGTGGTAAGTAGGCTGAAGGCCACGGCAGGCCAAGGTGTTGGAGGAGGCACTCGACGTGCACAGCTTTAGAGGGAGATAGTCAGAATCTGTGGCGCATGGAGAAAGTAGGTCGTGTCCAGAGAGCAGGACTCTTGAGTGACAGATTTTTAGGCTCCACAGCTTCCAAGCCGTATTAAAATACATGGTCCTCTGTGGCTTGGTAAATGATTTTCGTTCAGTTTTAATGACGAGCCAGTTTCCTGTCCTCCACCTTACCGAGGACGTGGGCCCTGCTTTCTGTTCCTAAGCTGTGCACGTCTGTTCAGGGCTCATGCAAGCTCTGTCTAGCAGACGGCCCGAGGCTTCTCACTTCAGGCCTTTATAGCCGCTGTTGGGAATGAAGTTGCTTCAGAAAACTGCAGAGCTGTAAAAATGATAGTCACCAGATAAAATTGTATGCTACACAGCCAGACAAATATTTTGCAATGGGCATTTTTCGATGATGGTAGTTAAACGTGTTTTGGGGTGACCTTAGGTGTGCTGTTGGGATCTGTTTTGTCAAATTTGAGTTTCAGTCTGAAGAAAAGGGAGTCCATCAAGAGGAGAGTTCTCTGACATTAAGGTTTAGCCTTGAAGGTGCTAGACAGGAATGTAATTACTGTAGTGCCATACAACGGTTAACATACCAGTTAAATCTGTTAGTCATTAACTGATGGTGTTTCTTTCCATTTTCAGTGGGCCACTCTGAGAATAGAGAGAGGAGTAAAGGAGAAGAACCACCTGCTCTACAAGCCCTACTCCAACGGTATGGCCACATTCAAGCTCTGGGCTCTGGTGGACTCAGTATGTGGGAGTTATTTTAGTGATTTGTGTATGTGGTGCTTTTTTTTTTATTATTTTTATTTTTTAAAACCTGCAATTGCTGCAAGGCTTAACTGGGGAGAGTTAGCCAGACATGCTCTTAACCAAAGACTTTGATATAGCTTATTTTGACTGAAGTTTAATCATTTAAAAAAATAAAACAATCCCAAACTCATAATAACATAACCATACACATCATTTAGGAAAAAAAAAATCCAAGTATTAACGTCAGCAGTCAACAGAAAATAAGGTTCTGTGCTTTATTCATCAACGTTAGACAGGTGCGCAGATATCCTTATTCCATACCAATGCTAACACCACATCATACGTAAATCCCAAAAATAATATTGACAAAGATAATAACCAAAATAAGAGTATAACAAAACAATTAAAATATAAGGAATGCACATGTAAACAATGGGGAATGAGCATTTAATGTGTTCCGTCACTTCCTTTCCTGCTGGTTAGTCTTTCATTTTTCAATACGTAAGGCAGATCACTCAGATGAGAGCAGATGTATGATTGCTGCTGACAGATTCTCTAAGCTGGTGTTTTGAGTCACTTTGTTTAATAAGCCTTGGCACTTGTAATTGAGCCATCTGTTTGCTGAGATTTTGTTGGCACGGGTGTTGTTACTGCTGCTAATGTTGCTAACATTGTTCAACTCGCTGCATGGGCCTCCCTGGTCTTAGGTATCATCGCTAAGGAGCCCACGTCCTTGGAGGAGGAGATCAAGGAGATTCGGCGCAGCGGCAGCAACCGGGACCTGGGCGCCGCCTCCCAGGAGTTTGAGATGTCTGACATCTTTTACTTTTGCCGACGCGGTGTGGAGAGCATCGTGGACGATGACGTGACCACGCGCTTCTCGGCCGAGGAGCTGGAGTCGTGGAACCTGCTCACGCGCAGCAACTACAACTTCCGGCATATCAGCACGCGCCTCACCGTGCTCTGGGGCCTGGGCGTGCTCATCCGCTACGGCTTCTTACTGCCACTCAGGTAGCATGGAAATGAAGGACTACGTGTTGGGGAGGGGGGTCTTTAGCTTTGTGTGTGTGTGATCATGTCCTGCAGTGAGTCTCGGAATAACACTTGTGTTTGAATTCCTGCTGATTGTTGATGAGAGCGCTATCAGTCAGTTGTAATGGTGGTCTGTAGTCCTTAAAGCACAGGTTGGTACTGAAACTGCCAGCCAGCCGTGATGGTAGTCTGAAGTACTTAAAGGGCACAGGTCAGTGCTCTAGCTGTCAGCTTTCATTGCCGCTGGGAGTCTCAGGCAATACCTGTGTCCTCTGTATTAGTAGAGGGAAGACTAGCTATTATCTGTTAATGAGGTAAACTGAGATCCAGTCCTTGGAAGTTGCATTTATCTGAGCAGCTTGTCTGTGATGCTACACCTCTGTTTTATGGCTCCTGTGAGTAACTGTCGGAGGAGCTCTAATTGTGTTTCAGACTACATGCTTTGTGAATTGTGCTGTGTGAACTTCCTTCCCCAGTAGTTAGATGCATGGCAAATGTGATGTCCTGCTTCTGAGGCATGTTCTCTGTAGGTAAAGACGCTGATTGGCATGGTTAACAGAACAGGGCTGCACAGGGCCGTCAGCCTGTAGGTAGTCTTTAACTGGGCCAGTCCAGACTGGCTAATGGAAAAATTGAAGTCCGGCTGCAGTGACAAATGACTTGAACGGGTAACTTCTCGGGACAGGAAAGCTGTCTGACACATGTTCACCAATTCCCTTCATCTGAAGAGAAACACTGATAATCCCTGCCTCCTTGGGCTGCTTGAGGATTTTGTTGGGATTAGGCTTGAGAGGTATCCTGTGTTAACCCACGTTTGCCAGAGCGCTCTTAGTCACTGCAGGTGTTGCAAAGTGGGAAGGTGAGTGCTCAAGAAGTCTAGTGTTAACTAGGAGGTTGGTGCAGTCACAGTCAACCTTCAAGCCCAGCATCCAGTTGCTTGTGCACTTCACATTACATTAGCGGTAGATGAGGCTGACAGAGCTGTGGAGCCGTGTGTGCCTTGCCCTGTTCGATGCAGACATGCTGAGTTTAGGGAATTTCGGCTCTTGGATCAATTAATCGTTTCTGTCTTGGGAATTTCCTTTGCGATAAAAGTTTGTGTTGAGGAAGGACGTCTTGCTGAGGCAGCAGGAATGCGACTGCTGTAATTACACTTGTATGCAGAGTGTGTTGCTGCATATAAGCCTTTCCAGTGACCATGGGATGGGTCTCCTTAATGACTGTCCTGTCTCCTCTGATAGGGTCACTCTGGCCTTCACTGGAGTCGGTCTTCTTGTAATCCTCACCACCATAGTGGGCTTCTTACCCAGTGGGAGGTATGTAGGCCCAAATGTTGCAGTCTGATTACGGTAATCCCCTTCAGTATTTGTGATTTTATTTATGAATACTTTTGAGACTCAAGTTTCCCCTTCCGCGCTATGATTCCCTCCCTCCTTGTCCTCTTGAGGATGAAGAACTTCCTCAGTGAGAAGATACACCTGATGTGCTACAGGATCTGCGTGCGAGCCCTCACTGCAATTATTACTTTCCATGACAGGTGAGTGGTTGAACGTGTAGTAGAGGGTGTGTGTGTATGTTTAACACTGGCAGTTCTAAACGGATCACTTCTTTCTGATTTGTGGTCTTGTGTTTTAAAAAAAGTTCTCTGAAATGGGGGAAAAAAAACTGCACATGAATACTTGGTAGGTTGATGTTCGCGCTCCATTGTCTGTGTCTTCAGCTGAATTATCTTCCAAAGTATTCCACTTTATTACATCACGGTCGCCATTTATTAAGACAACCAGAAATCTCTGAAAATCTCTGATGAAAAGGTGCTTTTTGGTTGCTGTGACCTCACGGAGCCCTGCATGACCCAGGCCATCAAGATGATAATGTTTTCACAACCCTTGGCTTAGAATGCCCATTTGACATGGTGTTGAACTTTTTTTTTTTTTTTTTTATCAGTTTTAAAAATACAAGTCTTCGGTACATCACAACTGTGAAGACAGTGACATGTGAAGCCTCCCAGTTTTTCTGACATGTCTACAGAGCTACACTTTGACTTAAAGATTGGAGATTAATGTTCTACATCCTGCAAATTAGCATTTACTCCATTATTTAAGGTTCTGAATACAGAATGCTGTATATTAACTAGTGCACCAAACTCCAGAAGTCACTCGTTCTGGTGCTGGGAGAAGAACAGCCGCTTTATCTACTATTAAAAAATGCAACATTAAAGCTGTTAAATGTGTCAGACCTTGAACTTATGTTTCAAAACAGCTTCTGGAAAAGCCAAATTGATGCGGTCTTGCAATCAGTCCTTTCAACACTGCATCAAGGTGTTAATGTGTATTCAACTCAAGTTTGCAGCCTCTTGGTATGTACTGAAGATTAACTGTGTAGTCTCCTGAACAGCATGTGACAGAACAGCCTGCAACTTTGGTACCATTGATGCAAGTCATATGATTACATTAATGGACATTTTACATAATTTACCCACCTGTAACTGGAAATTTAATGTTTCAAAGCCACCTTAGGATGACCAGAAGCAACATTTATGGGGGAGGGGGGGACATCATCATCATTTTTTTTTTTTTTTTTTTTTTTTTTTTTTTTACGTGTTTGTAAAAAAGTTAGAACAGGGGATTAAAAGCCCCAACGATGCGAGACGTTAAAATATTATAAACAGGTATGTTGGTCGTGTTACTCACTGGAGTTGTAGTATTTAACAGGTGGAAAACGTGGCACTATTAATAGGAACCTCTCATCCCAAAGGATCAGCTGACTGATGGCTGTTGGCAGCACACCTGACGTTTCTAATGCTGCTGTTGAAGCTGTCTTCCTTTCCCCGACTGCTTTGACATTAACCGTTGAAAAAGTCAAAACAGAGCCAAAAAGCAGCCCATTAAAATCTCTGAACCTTACGCAACTGTGGGAGGAGAAGTGAGTCACAAAGACTAAAATATCTCTGATAGAGGTACTTTTGGACAGCGCCCAGTCTATAAGGGGCTTGTCTATGTCCTTTTGGGAATCGTGTTTCTGCAGGAAACTTTGTGGAAAATCACTGGCCTGTCCAGTAAAATGGTTCAGCTTTTAACTTTTTTGATATGCTACCTTTTGCTTTTACAGTGAGAATAAACCCAAAAATGGTGGGATCTGTGTTGCTAACCACACCTCGCCCATTGATGTAGTTATCCTCGCCAGTGACGGCTGCTATGCATTGGTAAGCTCTTCATGTTCTTTGCTACGTACGCTATTGACCCTGTTTCCAACTGCACCCCTACAGCCTCTTCACTATGGTGGAAAAGAAGACTATTTTTGTTGTGTTATACAGCCTAGGAACTTTTTTCCTCATTATTATGTCTGAAGTACACTATGTTAAGTTGAAATGTGTGGCCTACAAACAGGGGAAGAATGTAGGAAACCCCATTAACCCTCAGTGCGGACTGTTCCTTCATTCTAGATTGTCTCTGTTTCAATTTGTAGTAACCCTTCTGTATAAAGACCTGTCACCACTCGTCAGTAACGTTGTGCCGTTATGTCATATAGGTAGGCCAAATTCATGGAGGGCTGATGGGTATCATCCAGAGGTCTATGGTGAAGGCCTGTCCACATATCTGGTTTGAGCGTTCTGAAGTCAAAGACCGACACCTGGTGGCCAAACGGTACCATTGCATGTGTTTCTTCAGTGTCAGTGTAAATTCAATTGTTGTGAAACATTTTGAAAATATGGAACCAATACCAACAATACTGCACAGCGCTTTAGCACTTGGAGGTCCTTATGACATTCTTTATGTAAATCCCCATATCCCTGGCCATGATGAATTTACGACATTGCCAGGTAGTGGGAGATGTATGGTTAGTATTATAAGTCACTTTTTTTTCCTTTCCATGTTTAGTTTGCTTGCTCTCTGATTGTAACCACACTTTCCTTGTGTTGCACAGCTTGAGCGATCATGTTCAGGACACAACCAAACTACCCATTCTCATTTTCCCCGAAGGTGACCTTTGCTTAATTGTTACATTTTGTTTAAAATATGTGAGTGAGTTGTACGAATTGTGTGGGGGTGGGGTGGGTGACATGACTGTTGTCATTGCACTGAAGTACAGACATACACATGGAAACATAGGATCAAAGTGTACCTTTATAGGCCTCATTCATCCTGCTTTTTAGTGCAGATATATATTTTTTTGCTGAAAGTTTGCGGTTAAAATTATGAATGTGTGTTCTGCCTCTCTCCTTAGGCACTTGTATCAACAACACATCTGTGATGATGTTCAAGAAGGGCAGCTTTGAGATTTGTGCTACAGTTTACCCTGTTGCCATCAAGGTACCGCAGTTCTGCTCCTGTTACCCATCAACCCCACAGGCCGCTGTTTATTCCTGACTTGTCCTGTTTGTTTTGCACAGTATGATCCACGCTTTGGCGACGCGTTCTGGAACAGCAGCAAGTTTGGCATGGTCAACTACCTGCTAAGGATGATGAGCAGCTGGGCCGTGGTATGCAGCGTCTGGTACCTGCCTCCCATGAGCAGAGAGGTGGGTGCCTGGCCTTGCCATCACCATGGAGACAGTTTCACTCATCAGCCAGCATGCGGCGACACCGCTGAGGTCACGCTTCTGTGTGTTTTGTCCTCCGCATGGCATCGTACGCCGTGACTGAGGTCATAAACTCTAAGGGATCACAGGAGGTTGAGTTGCACCTGAAAGGCACGTACTTTGACTGTAAAATGCAGGTGGTACGCAGCATGTCCCGTGTGGTCCGATCCCACCAGCGCTCTGCCATCTCTGAGCCGGGCGCGCTGCGGCTGAGCAGCAGCTGGCCCTGGGGACTATTTCCCTGTGAAATCAGCACGGCTGAGGAAAATGCAAATCGACCTTAGTGTTTGGTCTGGGGGGGGGGGGATGCAAATGTCATGGTGCTTTCAAGTGTCCTTCCAGGTCAGTGGTCACCATGAGGTCACTGAACACAGTACAGCAGTACAGGGCACAGTCTCGTTGGAGCTTTAGAAATCACCAGTCACAGGCAAATAAACAGTACAGATTTCATAATTTTATTGTGACTACTTTAATTACTTTGAGCACCGCTAATGGAGTCTCCTTAGCTACGTGAGCTGATTCAGTTATGCTAAAATAAGTTTTTATAAAACGAGCAGCATTTTGTTACTGTTGACAAGACTGTAATGAAAAGTTTTCCCATGGTCTTCTGGTTAAGGTGGCATACCAATTTTTAATGTCATTTGGCGCATTCCAAAGTCAAATGAACAGTGACTAGCTATGTTCAGACATTTACGTATTTGTTGATTTAATTTTTATGAAGAGAACTTGATGTGTACAATTTTGTAGGAGCACTGCTACTAGCAACTTTTTTTATGTTCAGGTTACAGAATTTTGTAGAATAACCACATACTCAGAACTTGGTCCTAGTCAATTAAATGCTAATTGTGACCATCAAAGAGGCTAATGCCAGACTATAGCTGGTGGATCTGAGGACTTGGCATTGCATGTGCTAATCTTTATCGGATTTGGCCAGCATGCTTGGTTGCCACGGTTACACTGTCGCCTCGCTGTTGGTCATATTGTGCCCACATTACAATTGTATAGTTTAAGGAAAGAAAGCTTTGCATGTGTGTTCATGCTCCTATGTGCTGTATCGCAGCACACACTCTGTGTAGCTGAGTTAGCCCCCAGCAGTGTTGCATAGTTGTGTGTCATCCCAGCTGGCCTTGCTGGGGTTGGTGGGTGGATGGTCCTGTAACATGGAGGGCAGACAGGTTCCTTGTGGTGCCCTCTGGCTCTCAGCCCTGTAGTGTGCTGCCTGGGAAAACTTGGCAGACGGTTTTCACTCTCCCTGTGGGACCTTGATGGAGGATGAGGAGACTGGCCGTTCTGTTTTCAGCCTCTCTCAGTTAATGTGTGTGCTTTAATGTGCTGCATTTGTATGTTTCTTTAACAAAGACTTTCTTTTGTGCAGATTTTTGAATTGTAATGGTTTGTATCACTTCAAGTTGGCAGGCAAAGTTGTTAAATAGGTCTCCATTAAAACTCTATATCACAAGTGCCTATAGTAATGTTGGCAACCTGATTCTGCATCAGGTCTGAAGCACAACTAGTTCATTGGCTTTGTTGCTTTTTTGTTGAAGTACACCGCAGCGTACACCCTCTTACCTGTACATACATGCAACTTAAACACCTTGGCTGACATATTTTAAAATTTGTATTCAGGTGTGAAAGTAGGTAGAAATTTTGGTAGGTTGTAATGCAGATATTTGGACAGCAGCCTACAACGCAATGGCCAAACTATCACGACACTCTGAGTTATTTGAATAGAAATGTTCCTTGCTCGAATGTGACCTCATCATTCATGCCTGCAAAAGCCCAGTGATCTTTTCTAGCCCTGTCTTTGGGTACTGTATTCAGGCTCTGCAGTACTCATGAGACACGCTGGCACGTACTAACTATGCCAGCAGTTTCCCATTACAACATTATGCTGTTATGCTGAGATGACACATGACTGAATTGCTGTAATTACACGGAGACCTGGCATGTTTAGGCAGATGCTGTACTCTATGGTAGTCATGTGCTCAGAATGAACTGAGGTGAGAGTGCTTTTTTCCGAGTGCGTGTGTGTATGTGTGCGTGCGCGCGCGCACACATGTGAACATGCTGTGTGACTGATGGCTGGTCTCTCTCTCTCTCTCTCTCTCTCTCCCTCCCCCCAGGAAGGAGAGGATGCCGTGCACTTCGCCAACCGAGTCAAAGCAGCCATTGCCAGGCAGGGGGGGCTTGTTGACCTTCTGTGGTGAGTGTGCCTGGAGGAGTCGCTAATGGTGACCTTCATGCCACATTTCCAACACACTGACAGGCAGGGTCGCTGCTAGACATTTTGGGCCTCATGAAAGATATTATGTAAAATGTTACATTACATTAAGGCATAATGCGGGGTTTTTTTTTTTTTTCCCTCTTCTGAGGGCCCCTGTTAGTCTTTGGCCCTTATTTAAGATTTTCACTCCTTTACAGCACCTCTTCTCTCTGACCCTGTTTATGTCATCATCGATTGACTTCATTGACAGAATCAAATACAATATACTTTTATATCTCTATTTGCATGTGTGTGAACACAAACACACAATAGATGGATCACTTCATTTACATGGCCCCTTTTAGAGCTGCTGGATTGCAACAAATTCTACAGGTCTTACTAAATACAGAGGGTGGTAACTTAGCTGTTCCTTACTAGTTGCGGTGTTAAATTTGTGCTCATCTGATTTGACCTGACCTTGTATGTGTGTTAACCTGATTTGTATTGACTTGTGTTATACTCATAGTACATTTTCATACCATATGTGACCATCATTCTTGTGGTAATGGAATTAGGAAGTGAATACTGAAGTATTTATTAGTTTCAATCAGTGATTACCTGGTTGTTTTTAACCTCTGATCGTATACAGGAATGTTTAATGTAAACAAACACTGCTAATTAAGTAGCATTACTGCTACTTTATTCACACACATCATGAATAAGGACAACTGTGACTAAGTAATGGTAACTATTTTTTTTTTTTCTTTTTTTTTTTTTTTTTCTGGTTACTCCTGAGACTTCATTCATAAAAATGTTTTTAAAACCTCCTTTATTTTTTGACATTGGTGACAGTTTCACACCATGTTAGGGGATCAGAGAAATCAGGTTCTATTCTTGTGGTCAACTCTTATAAAATGACAAAATGTGTGTGCGTATGTACGCTAATGCAGGGATGGCGGTTTGAAGCGAGCAAAAGTGAAGGACGCCTTCAAAGAGGAGCAGCAGAAACTGTACAGCAAGATGCTGGTGGATGCGTCAGAGGACCGGACTCGCTCCTGAGCCAGAGAGGAAGACTGGGACATGGTAATGAAGAAAGAAGAGGGCAAAGATCCACTGAAACGCCTGGTGGAGCTTGTGGCATCATTGTGTGTCCTGAACAAACAAACCTTCTATGCAGTACCAGCTGTTTGAAACAACACTGTACAGACTGCTTACTAAACTAAAAGAGACAGAGCAGGAGAGGGAGGGAAAGAGATTTTTTTTCTCTTCATGGATGTACTGTAGATGTTTTCTTTTAATTTCTGTTGCAGAACACTTTTGGCAAGAGAATTTGCTTTGTCTATAATTTTTTTTACTGTGCTTGGTGTACTCCTTTTGGAAGGAGGAGCTGGCGGCCAGGAACTTGTATAACTGCACATGAGAGAGAGAGAGAGAGAGAGAGAGAGAGAAATGGAGGTCTTTTCATCTCTGATGGCTTAAAATAGACTTTTTTTTTTATGAGAGGGCCTGTTACATGTTCAGCTCGATTTCATTTTGTTTTGTTAGTATTTTATTGTAAGTTGTTAGCACTCCAAGTAGACTGTTACAGGATGGACCATACTGGAGAAATGATGTATGTCTGCTTTTATCTTAAAAAAAAAAAAAAAAGAGGGATGTCAAGCAATCAGTTACTTCTTTGGATTCCCTTCCTCCTTTTCAGTGTAGTTGGAAGCTTTGTATGCAGACATGCAAAGTCCAGCAGTTGCTGTGACCATCAGTGATTCCCTCATATTAATTTTGTTTCCAAAAGCACACAGACCTGAACCCACAATTTTGTAACAAGGATCTTGCTGCAGAGTAGCAGACACTATAGAGCCAGTCTCCGAGGATCCTGGCATTGAGTGGGCAGATTGTGTGGGAGGATGTTACAGTACGGCCCTTTGAAACTTGCTACTCCTGATGTCCGTCCAGGCTTAAAATTTAATGTGGAATTTTCACTAGCACCATTAGTTGTACAAGATACGGGCGAATCATATTCTTACTCATAAAGCCTGTGAAGAGTGAGACTGATTGCGAGTGGGTGACAGTGAATTTTACAGCTGAAATTTTTTACGAGAGTAAATTTTGTTTTATTGATATGATTGTGGTTAATGGATCTGCTAAGAAACAGTTCTGTTTCAAATTTTTTGGAGGAACCTCATGTATTGGCATAAATCTCTGTTAGAGCTTGTCCTGAGTTATTTTTAATGCAGCCTGACATTCCCTGCTTCCTCCTCCAGTTTTGGAATGGCACCTTTCTTCGCAGGTTAGAACAGCCCTCCGTCCTGTACGTGATTCACCTCAAGTGAGGAAAACGGAACACCTTTGCTTGGGTCACCTTCATGGGCGTGCTTCGAAAAAGGTTGTATGTCACTGGTCGTGTATATATATATATATATATATATATATATATATATATATATATAGAAACAATAT